>JAGGCT020000152.1:0-17390 GCA_017654935.2 Phymorhynchus buccinoides
ATTCATTTTTTTGTTGCACACTGATAGTAAGTATTCTCTTAGAAATACGCATTCATTTCGAAGACAACACTGAATCTCCGGCAGATTGGGTGTAGCCTGTTTTCTAGTTGCCTGGTGTTGTAAGAGCAGTAATGGCCTAATGATTATGCTACACTAACAGTAACGAACATTTGGAGGCATTTTCTGCCTGGGGCAAATCGAAGGAGTGAATGGTAGAAAGTATTGCTTTGTGCTTGCACTTTGGCAGTGTGCGATCATCGGGGGTGGTGAACAACAAACATGACTAATCCCAAGAGAACCTGTTAAGGAACAACATAAAGCATGTCTTTTTAATTTATTTAATTTCATTTCTATAATTCTTATATAGAGAAGATGAGGGTCAATATAGTTCGAAAAGATTTTGATCTGCAACTACACAACACCACCACTGCAACACACACACAACACACTTCACTCACACGCACACTCTCGCTATATATCTTAATATATATTCTCACACACACACACGCACAACACACACCAGAGCGCGCGCGCCCGCCACATACACACCATGCAAGCTTTTCCTATAAATAAACGGACATGAATTTGCTATGATATTTGCATTGTATTTTATTCATACGTAAATGTGTATACTCTCTCTCTCTCTCTCTCTCTCTCCTCTCTCTCTCTCTCTCTCTCGCCTCTCCCTCCCCATCCCCCGTCTCACCGCTCTATGTACTGACCCGAGTCTTAAATCCAAACGATGTACGGTTTTGTTTAAAATTTGATTTGTTTTGCGGGTTTCCTTTTGGAGGAGGTGTGTGTGTGTGGGGGGGGTGTTCATTGTTATAACTGGGATTTGGAGTAGCTTCATAAGCTGCTTAATGTACATTGGGTAGTATTATTGTTCGATTAAAACTGATGAATGCGCTTACTGAAGATAGTCTAAACGTAGAATATGTCATCACTGTTGTAAGAATGAAAACGAAATATTATTTAACTAGGGAACATGACTTTAGCAATACAGCTTTCTCCACCCAGCTGGACTGAGAGAGAGAGAGACGGTATGTTGTGTGGTGTGTGCAAGCGCGGCGTGTGGCGGTTGATGCGCGTGTGATTGTGTGTGTGTGCCGCGCGCTCGTGTTATATTTTTTTTCCTTCCATTTGTGAAATATTTTCTGTTCTCATTTTGATTATCAGTTCATGTAGGCTATTCCTTATCCTCCCGCTACATATCTGATTATTCTCAAAGTTGGTTCATTGCGTTGTGAATGTGCCACTATCCTTCACACTCCAACCGCCATATGACGGTTTGTTTTTGCTTTGGTTTAATTATTTTTCCTATGATTATTATATTTTTTAACTACACCCCTACCATCACCTTCCTTTTACACGGGCAGATGGCCCTGTCATTAAAAATGTTTGTTAGAGTTGAGCCAAGTTTTTTAGTTTGCGTGTGTGTGTATGTGTGCGCACGCGTGTGTGGATATTCTGACAAATAAACAATATGTGCTTGCATAAGTGAAACTACTGATGTGGAGCATACATAGGGGTTAATAAAACTGGTTCGACAAGTGACCGTTTCGGAGATGAAAAAACCGGTTAAAAACCGGTTAGAAAAATTGAACCGGTTCTCAACTCTACTGATGAATAATTCATCATCAACTCCTGACTCTCTGTGTTCTATTAGTTATGGATGTTCCCAACTATGCCATATGATTTCACAATTTCGAATGTTATAAATATAGTTTAGATTAAGTTTCGAATTGGAACAGCCAAATACGCAGCATCGGATCTGGCATTTTTCACAAAAAAGGTAAGGACTAAGATGGCGATCTCCCATAATATGGCGCTCCTTGTGGCCGGATATGACGACACCTGGTTACAATTCCGGTCCGAAGCAGTGAACGGTTTAAACTTGACGCTTCCATTTCAAGGAACGCGCTATATGACGGGATACCGCCATCTTAGTCCAGTAAAATGCCAGATCGATGCTTCGTATTTGGCTGTTCCAATTCCAAACCGAAAGATCTGAAAAATTAGGAAAAAGCCGCAGGTACTTTAAAATCCCAACTGTGAAGAAGCATGAAGGCCAGTACCTTTCTGAAATTCTTGAACTGCGACGGCGCCAGTGGATCGCCCAGATCAACAGGAAAGATATTACCGATCAGACTGTCAAGCCACATCTCGCTGTCTGTTCAGATCATTTCATCAAAGGTATGTAGACTAAATAGAATAAACTAGACATAATCGTTAGTACTGATCTGTTACCCCCCCTTCCTACAAGCACTTGATCTGATGTTCTGATCTGTAGAGAGGCCGCGAGGCCTTGTCTTACTTGACCAAGTAGCCTATGACATACTATGAAGGCTTATTACTAATATCCTTCATAGTATGTCATAGGCTATAGTATTAGTATTAGTACTATTACTCAACGGAAAATGTTTTTTTCTGATTGTTGATGTTTGTCCTACCCCGCGCCCAGTCTTCGTTTAGAATTAGACTGCTGCTTTTGGTACACAGGATCATGCTTGACGCGCAGACCGTCAACATGAACATGGTTGGCTTTGTGAGAATTGTGTAGGCTAAATTTAGTAAATAGATCTAGGCCTACACCAGTGGGGTTTAAACTAAAGATTACTTCTCTTTTTGTTTTTGCATATATATATATATATACGTTATGGCAGTGTGACTGTTTTTATTCTGTCAAACTGATATATCTGAGCATCAATTTCTGGATTCTGGTTTGCAATATTAGTTGATTTACTTCCCTTGATTCTGAGTCTGACTGTGACTATCGGCTGCTTTAGACTTTTTAACTATCCACCTCATGTTCTCGCCTTCCAGTGTCAACATATCGTTCTTTCCGTTTCACGAAGATAGCCATAAGGCATAACCTACTCCTAACCCTATCCCTTTCCCGAGCAAGGCAGAATGTTGCTGTAGCTCGCTACTATGAGAGTGTGTATTTGCGACAACCACAAATTTCACTTTTTCTGTACTTGAACTATTTACCTAACCCTGTCCCTAACCCTAGAAAAAAAAGTGAAATTTGTGGTTCATGCTCAATCAATGTCGCAAAATGCCGCAAATACAGACTCATAGGTAGCGAGCTGCAGATTTGCACGAGCGACAGATTTGCATGCGACTTCCATTTTCAGTGTTCGCGTTTTGTTGTTTTCCTTTTCTTTTAAACATCCCACTTTAACATTTTGAAGATTTTGATGCTATCATAACAGGGGGCTTCCATAAATATTTTATCCAAATATGAATGCCTACCCAGATGGTCAGCTACACGGGGACAAGGAAGGGAGGGGCGGGGCGAGCGATTGGGGAGGGGGGAGCAGGGAAGGATGGGTTTGGTTTGAGACTAGGGGAGGGGGGGAGGGAGGAGGAGGAGGGGTTAGATCCGGGCTTTGAATTCCTCCACCGAGGCTGATGTTGTTGCCTCAGATGGAAGACAGTTCCATTCTGCCACAGCCCTTGGAAAGAATTAAAACTTTCTGTAGTTCGTCTTGCATGATTGTTGTAGATAGGCTGCAGCATGCAATTGTCTTGATTGTCGGGTTGGTGGATGGAGGACTGGCCTATGAGGAGTGTTGATGGCCACCTCTCCCTGATGAAACTTGAAGAAGGTGGCCAGCCTTGCAGATCGCCGTCTGTCCTTGAGCGGGGGCCACTGCAGCTGGGACATCATGTTGTCAATGCTGGATGTATGACGATTGACAACCCAGCGTGCTGCGCAGCGTTGGACCCTCTCAATTTTGCCGTTGTTCTTGGCCGTGTGTGGATCCCAGACAGGTGCGGCGTACTACAGGGTAGGTCTTACAAGAGCCTTGTAGGCCGTTTCCTTAATAGCTCCAGAGCCGACTTTCATGTTTCTGCGGAGAAAGCTGAGGGTTTTGTTGGCCTTGTTTGTTATGTTGGTGATGTGGGTGTCCCAGGAAAGATCTTTTCATATTGTGACACCCAGGTATTTTGTTTCCTCCACAGTTTGCAGTGACTGGCCATGAAGCTGATACTTGCCGGCTTGCACATTCTTTTTTCTTGCCACATGCATGGATCGGCATTTCTCTGGGTGAAAATTCATCCTCAGTCCATTTTCCCTCCCATTCTGCCATGATGTCAAGATCATGTTGAAGGATTGACTGGCCCTGACCCGATTCCACAGTTTTGTGACAGAGGGTATCATCAGCGAACAGTCTGGAGGTTGAGGACAGGCGTTCCGGTAAGTCGTTGATGTAGAGCAGGAAGAGGGTCGGGCCCAACACTGATCCCTGGGGGACACCTGACTCTACGGGCAGTGTCTCCGAGAGGCGCCGCCAACACCACTCCTGTTTTTCTTTCCGTGAGGAAGAATGGATCCCGGAGTTTTTGATCTGCCCCTTGATGCCATAGTGATTGAGCTTGTGGACCAGGGGTGTGTGGCTCACTTTGTCGAACGCCTTGGAGAAGTCCATCACCAAGACGTCCGTCTGCTTTCCCCCCCACTCACTGGCTCAGAGGAGGGGGGCAGACATGTCTTCCTGCCCCCCCCCCCCCCCCCACCAGGATCGAGCAAGCGCAGCAAGCGAAAAGGCGCTAGAGAGAGTTGGAGAGAGAGAGAGAGAAAGAGAAGGAGTGTGGAACCTTGCACGGTTTTATTCGTTTATTTACATTTATATAGACATAGTTGTATTGTTGTCAGATTGCTTTATTAGCTCTCTAATTGATTCCCAGATGGCAAGGTTGTGTGATTTGTACCTTCTTTGCTGTTGTTTTCCTTTTGCTCTCACAATATGAGAACCGCATCAGCAAACCTCTTAAAATGTAGACCTGTAGTATATCAATCAGTGGCAGCTGCCTCCCTTCCACTGGCCTCAGAGAGGGGGGGGGGGGGGGGGGGGCCGACATACTCCCCCTAAAAATGAAGAGAGTGGACGAGGGTGGGCGGGAAATATCAAAATGCTCCATTTTTTTTTAACAATACATTTACATCGATTTTAAAAAAATCTTGAACAGTGGAACCTCCTCTTATATAGAACATTTAAAAATCATCCCAAATGAATGTTTTATATAGCGAGGTAATTTTAAATAATTACGTAGAATGGGTAAATGTTCTCAAAAGAAGTAGGTCATATATATGGGAGGGGAGTCCATAATGGGAGGTTTTTATAATGTATGGATAGTGTTTTTTTGGGGCGCCCCAAATAATAAAAATCAAAACATGCCCAGCATGTTCTTCATTTTCCATTGATCAACTCTATTAAGTCCAGATTGCATAATCATTCAAAGAATTTGTGGTGTGGTATATTGCCTTAAAGGGAAAACAACCGATCCCAACCGATCCCAGGGCTCGGATCTCTATCGTCAGAAAACCGCTGCCTCGTGGTGGCTCCGCACAACAGGGAACAAAGAAGGGCGAACCGTCTCTCTCGCCAGCAGTAATTTAAATGCGGCGCGCACTCAGTGCTTCCTCTCTTTTATACTCCGGCCGTGCCTTTAAGGCTGTTATAGTGGACCCTCCCTTATAAGAACCTCCAAAAATCATCATCAATGAGGATCTTATAAGGGAGGGGGCCTTATAAGGGAATTAATTTTTAATACTTACAAAGAAGGGAAATGTCTCCGAGAAGTTGGTCTTATACGGGAGGGAATCTTATATTATAATGGGAGGTCTTATAAAGGAGATGTTCAGCTATATAACCTTTTGAGTAAATTTTGTAAGCTCTGATTCAGTGGAAGTGTGGGATGGGGAAGTAAGAGTAAATCAATGACAGGATTCTATTTTGTGAGTATAATAATATTAAACAAGTTATTTTAGGCTAGCCTGCCTTTACAATACATTACAGTGTGTGGGGGCACATGTGTGTGTGTGGGGGCACATGTGTGTGGTGGTGGCTACATTGTGTGTGTGTGTTGTGGGGGCCGACCATGTGTGTGGGTGTGTGTGGGGGGGGGGGGCAGCATGTGTAGGGGGGGTGCCTGTGGTGGGTGAGCACATGCCCCTGATAAATCAAATATTAAATGAAATTTAAGTGACTTCGACATTCAGAAAAATACAATGATTCAATGTGAGACTTAGTGGAATTGTTTTCACGCCAGATGGCGTGACACTCGAGTGGGGCTAATCCTCTCTATATTCTTGTGTTGGGGATAAAGAAAGAGAGAGAGAGAGAGAGTGAGTAGTCCCCCCATATGTCTCCTCTCTCTCTCAGCTAGCCCATCTAAGAAAATCACGTGATAAGCCCCTAGTGGATTGACTGACACCTGACCTAGGTTTGTGAAAAAAATTGCTATAAGTCGACCATTAACATTTATTTACTGCAGTGTGCAAATAAACACAGTAATGCAAGTAACATTTATTGATTCCCAAGAAAACAACAAAAAACACTGAGTAAGTAATATTAATTAGCTGCAGTGTTATTGCAGTATTGCAAAAAAAGAGTTTGCACTAACAAAAGCAATAGTAAAATGCAAATTCAGTTAACATTAAAGCCATTAACAGCAGCATTTTAATTGACTGCACCATTAGAAAAAAATGCAGCAATTCAGTTAACATTAATCAACTGCAGTGTTAACGACAATGCAACAGTCAGTTCAGACTTCAGTATTAATTAACCGCAGCATTAACAAGAACACAACAGTTCAGTTAACATTAGGTGTGGTGAACAAGCATTTATAACTTACACAACAATTCAGTTAGCATTACTTTTCTGCAGTATATGAAAACAAAATTAATCAGTTAAGGTTGTGTCAATTAAATAATTTTAAAATAAACACAAAAATTCATTTAGCATTAGTTCATTGCAGCCTTAAATAAAAACACACAAATCAGCATTAATTCATTGCACCTGTCCTAGAAAGACAATTCAGTTAGCATTAATTGACCACAGTATTAATAAGAACATAACAAATCAGTTAATATTAATATTCACTGCAACAATGAAAAACGGACTTCTGGGGTCGCCCACGACCCCTTGACACATTAAACATGTTATATCCCTAAAACTATTTAAGCAATCTTCATGAAACTTCATGACATTGTCAAAAACGTAAATGGCTTTAAGAGTGTTAAATTTAATAAATGTGTATAAAAAATATAAATGACGTACTATGACGCGTCATACTTTTAACTACATTGGCGCGGGTCGTGGAGGACCCATACCTTAACCCTATGCCTCCTGATCACTTTGAACTGAGAATCGATCCTAGCTGCATAAGAGAAAGGGAGTAACTCCAAACGTCACACCAAATATTTTATCTAAAAGAATCACCCAGAATAAAAGTCAAACTCAAATTTAATTTCTGAAAGATGCATATATTGAAAAGCAATGATCATATTTTCATTCCAAAGCTAAAACACTGTCACACAACAAACAATGAATTAGAAGAAAAAATCCGTAATAGCACTCCAAACAATCGACCGGGTCAATACTGCTGACGTCACGTGGCAAAAAAATAAAAAAATTGGCGTCACTTTGAAAAATCAGTTCAAAAATACTATTGGGGGATTTCCCTTGCTGTAAAAGACCAAAAACAGAGCAGGGAGAGTCAAGAACAGGAAGAACTAACTTAGTATATTGCATTGTTGGTAGGGAGAAAGTGAAAGTACTAGACGTGGAGTTCAGCGGGCGCAATCGGCGCAAAACGGGAGCCAGTGATAAAAACAAAATTTGGGTCACATTTGGCGTCTGTAGCTTAGAGAGGAGAGCAGAAATATGTCACTGCAGTGCACTGAGTAGGGGTCGTGGGAGACCCCCGACAACTGGAGAAGGATAAACACATTGTAACTCTTTGATGAGCATGGGTCCTGGAGAACCCGCATCATCAGGAGAAGTATAATCACGTTTTAAATCCATGTAAAAATCTGTGGTTACGAGGAGACCCGCATCCATCTGATAAGTAATAATCACAAGCAACATCCGGTTAAAGGTTTAATAAACTTCGTGACGCATTCATATTATATAGCGCACTCATCCGCAAAAATGTGAAGCTCTATGTGCTTAACAAAAAATTAAAAACAAGTTCAACATACATCTAATCACACACACAAGCAAATTATAGGCATACACACGCACACCATACTAGTTTCCTAGGTTAGGTTGGCAAGTGTTCTGCGATATCACGAATAACTATTCGTTTTGTTCTCATGATAGTGATTATCACTATCAGATTTGTTATATCATGCATTTGATTTAATATAACTTGGAGAAGGCAGTGTCCACTCTTATTCTCGCATGAGGTTTGAAAACAATCTGAAGCTCTGGTGCGAGTGTTTAGTTTGCATGTGGTAATGTGGAGCAATGTATGCTATCTTGTGCAGGAGAGCCAGCCTACGAAATGTTCGTGAATGACCCGGATTGGATACCAACACTGAAGCTTGGCCACGCCTGTGTGCAGAAGCCATCTGCCAGAGTGAGAGAGCTGCTCGGCAGTTTGGAGCAACACAAGGCCTCAGTTGGTGACCCTGAGAAACTGCAGCCTGCATTGCCAGGGTCCTCGGCACCTAACAGATCGGTGGAACATCGCAAGGACACTACACTGCAGAAAAACAACAAAGTTCTTACGGTCGACACAGAAAAGAAATTGACGGACGTTGGCAAGGAAACAGCGAGTAGAAAAAATAAAACCAGTGTTGTGAATATTAAACAAAGATCAGTGGACTATAACGAGGAAAATTCAGTAACAGCAACCAGCAGTGAACCTTCTCGTGGGAACAGACAAGAATCGGCAGTACCTACCAATAACCAGGTTTTGTTAGATGCGAACAGCAAGACATTTCTCCCAGTGCCAGCAGAAGAGATACCAGTGCAGCATCCTTCAGTCACCCCTCCCTCCGGTCCACTGTTTGAATGTGATGTGTGCATGCTGCTCCTTGAAAGCGTGTCAGCTTTGGTGAGACACAGAAAGCAGCATTTCGAACCAAAGCCGTTCATGTGTAAAGTGTGCAGTAAACAGTTTGCTAACGCTTTTTATCTGAAAACACACGCGATAACCCACACTGAGGAGAGACCGTTCAAATGTCCCCACTGTGACAAGGGGAAACTGAAAATCCCATGATCTGTCTCACGGTGGTAGAGAAGCCCCACGCCTGTCCTCACTGTCCCGCTGTTCTCTACCCAGGTAAATTTATTGGAAAAGTTTTGTCTGAAATGTGGTTTGGCGGTGAAAGGGTTAATACCAAATACGCAAACACAAACGTTACAACAACAAAAACAAACACACTACACACAGAAAGATCCTTTTATATAACATACACAAACCGTTTTTTTTATACAATTTCAAAATCTTTCTGTGTGTGTGTGTGTCCATTCTGCACGGCCACAGTTCTCTACCGATCAACAACAAATTTGGCATCAAGCATCCTTGGCAACCTCCGAAGGTCATGCCATCCTTACTTTTCCGGAAACCGCCGCCAAGGGGTCGTGGGGAGGGGGAGCGGGGGGCACACGCAGCTCGGATTTACTAAAACGGCAAGTGCGTGGGGGGGGGGGGGGGGGTGAGGGGAGGGGATGAGGGGGGTTCTGGAGGGGTTGAAGACGAAACATTTTTAAAGAGCAGCCTCAATTTGAAGTTGGAGGAATTTGTATGTGGGTCACAGCTACCCAGAAAAAAACAAGGGACTTAATCGTGTTGGGTCAGTGTGTCTTTAAAAGTGAGTTGGACCTGAACTGAAAGGATGTTCGGAGAAAATTGAAGTCGTTCCAAAAAGGGAAAGTTTACATCAAACCAGTTGTGTCACAGACATTCTAAACAGTACAGGCAGGGTTCATTCTTGGCGTCGGTCATCGGTCATTGACGCATAAACCTTCGATTTTGAACCGATAGTTTTAGCAGGCAGGCGGTCATCCTGACCGATTGATTTTTCGTCAAAGCAGTCAACAACTTCAAGGATTATGTCGTCTGATAAACTTAGTTCTTCCGCAGCCTCAGACCATAATCACAACTAAAATTAGTAAAAAGTTGCATCTGGCGAAACAAAAGCCGAAACGAAGAAATGGCGGCATTGCTCATTCGGTAAAGCTTTTCCGATCCAACTTTTTGAAGACCATAATAAAGTTCCAGCGTGACATAGTCTTCTAGTGCTAAACAAGATCGTTCTCGGTCTTTTGACAACAAGTCGTGTTTAAAACTAGCCATGCCTCCCAAAAAAGAAGCCACGGTTGGGAAAGGGACAGAAGAATATATTTGCTTAGTTTTCGGACTCGCTCAGACAACGTCTGCATTTTGTAGGATCGTTGGAAATAGGTCAAGAAGCCACCCCAATTTTTCCACATCAAAACTCCGAACCCGATTTTCACTTCGTACCACAGCGGTCAGTCTGTTTGCTTTGATTTTTCTGGTTGTCAGTCTTGTTTCCGACCATCCGGGGTTTTCTTTTCTAAAGCAGACACATGTCCGGTCATACCAAGACGATCTTTGTTTACATCAGAATGCTTGTTCGCGAGAGCGAATCGCTTCAAGTTTTTGGTCTGATTTCTACGTTGACCAAATCTGAACAGTAGGCCGAAATAGAAATTAGAACGTTAATTTTTTGCAAGTTCGACAGAGGAAAAAACAGCAGCATCAAGCCGTTCTTTTAGAGATGTGAATGGCATCATATCAAAAACATAAGATACTGACATTAATATGCAAGTGTGTGTGTACGCTGCCTTGTGTGTCTGTCTGCCTGTCGCTCTGTCCATATCTCAATCTGTTTGTCTCCCCTCCCCCCCTCTCTCTCTCTGTAGTCAACCAGGGGTTATGCACATGTGTTTGCCTATGTGTTCACTGTGCATAAACACTATGAATGAGAATGAGATTAAATTAAAAAAAAGCAGGTATTGCTGAGCAGGAGTAATTAGTTTCCTTTGACTTTAATTATTTTTATGCGCAAGGCTACATTATACACTTTGTTGTGGTTATGCGTACGTGTGTGTGGTGAGAGATAGAGGAGGGAGGGGGGGGGGGGTGCGAGGAAGAGAAATTAAAAAAATATCTGATGAAAACCTTCAACCACACATCTGTTTGCTAACCTTCATAAACATGGTATGTACCGCGGTAAATCTGTATTTTTTTTTTTTTTTTTTTTTGCCTTTTATGACCTATTGTTTTGGGAAAATTACCTATTGATTTTTCTACCAACCGGTCAAATGACCTATGATGTCCTGTGGCAAGAATGAACCATTTACAGGCACTATATTACAAGACTAATTGAGTTGTTTTTTGTTCCTTTATTCTATGCTTTCCTTTAGTATTCTCTGCAAAATAAATGTTGATCAGAAGAAAAAATATGAGTGCTTGTACTTCTGTGTTGGTGATAGAGAGACAAGGGGAAAAAACTTCAAAATGTTTTCCTATATCTGAGTTTCGGATATAAGAAAACTTGGATAGAAGAATTTATTTTTTTATCTCCTTTCTATTTTCTTATAACCAAGTTTTGATGTTTTTTGATTTGTTTATGGGTTTATATTTAGTATTTTACGTTAACTTTGACTTTGAAGAAACGTCATCTGATAAGATAAAAGAAATATTATCAAAACTTTACTATATATCCGAAAATCTTTTATAAGAAAAACCTGTTATAGTAATGGAAAAGCCTTGCTCCCCTGCACTTTGCTATAAGCGGGGTGTACTGTAGTGATTATCACTATCAGATTTGTTATATCATGCATTTGATTTAATATAACTTGGAGAAGGCAGTGTCCACTCTTATTCTCGCATGAGGTTTGAAAACAATCTGAAGCTCTCAGTGCCGAACGTGTTAGTTTGAAAGATGTCTGGTAATGTGGAGCAATGTGTGCTATCTTGTGCAGAAGAGCCAGCCTACGAAATGTTCGTGAATGACCCGGATTGGATACCAACACTGAAGCTTGGCCACGCCTGTGTGCAGAAGCCATCTGCCAGAGTGAGAGAGCTGCTCGGCAATTTGGAGCAACACAAGGCCTCAGTTGGTGACCCTGAGAAACTGCAGCCTGCATTGCCAGGGTCCTCGGCACCTAACAGATCGGTGGAACATCGCAAGGACACTACACTGCAGAAAAACAACAAAGTTCTTACGGTCGACACAGAAAAGAAATTGACGGACGGGGGCAAGGAAACAGCGGACACACAACCTACCCCCACAACGTTCACTTTTCCCCACATCTCCAGGCTTTTTTTTTTTTTTTTGCTTTTTCTTTCTTTGTCTGGTTCGTGACTACTAGAAAAAACAAAACCAGTGTTGTGAATATTAAACAAAGATCAGTGCCCTTTTTTTTTTTTATCGATCTTTTTTTTTTTTTTTTTTTTTTTTTTTTTTTTTTTCGACTATAACGAGGAAAATTCAGTAACAGCAACCAGCAGTGAACCTTCTCATGGGAACAGACAAGAATCGGCAGTACCTACCAATAACCAGGTTTTGTTAGATGCGAACAGCAAGACATTTCTCCCAGTGCCAGCAGAAGAGATACCAGTGCAGCATCCTACAGTCAACCCTCCCTCCGGTCCACTGTTTGAATGTGATGTGTGCATGCTGCTCCTTGAAAGCGTGTCAGCTTTGGTGAGACACAGAAAGCAGCATTTCGAACCAAAGCCGTTCATGTGTAAAGTGTGCAGTAAACAGTTTGCTACCGCTTTTTATCTGAAAACACACGCGATAACCCACACTGAGGAGAGACCGTTCAAATGTCGCCACTGTAACAAGAGTTTTAAAAGGAAACGCCCTTTGAACGCACACATAAGATCGCTTCACACAAACGACAGACCCTACGTCTGCGGTGTCTGTGGGAAAGCGTTTGCTCACAGGAAAAATTTAAATCTACACACGATGGTTCACACAGGGAAAAAGCCTTACCTGTGCGCACAGTGCGGGAAACATTTTCCCACTCTTGGGAAACTGAGAATCCATGATCTGTCTCACAGTGGAGAGAAGCCCCACGCCTGTCCTCACTGTCCCGCTGCTTTCAAATCATCGCAGTATTTGAAGATTCACATGCGCAGAAACCATCAGGAAAAATGCGCTGCTGCAACACACACTGAGTGATCGCCTCTTAATTTCAACAAGGGGAACAGTATAGATCTGACAGTTACCTTGATAAAGACTGTTTTTAGATTCTGGGGGAAAATAGGCTCTACGTTTGTATTTCACAGTATGTGTCAGCGCATGTTGTGTGGCTAGTTCTTTTTGGTAAAGGTCAAGAGGTACCACCACCCCTGCATTTCTCGGTTAATTGAAATTTCCCGTTTTTGCCTTTCTTACCCAACATAAAGCTTTTTTTTATTAACCTTTTGAGCTAATAACCTTTTTGGAATACTAACCCTATCCCTAAACCATGGCCATTATGTTAATATAGGACACCCCCCCACCCCCCCCCCTCCTATGTATTGCAGTACACCGCGGCATTTGTCACAGCCGTGGTTCATTGCGGTTTTTCCCGTCTTATAGGGTGGGGGGTAGGGTTAGGTTAAGGGTTAGGGTTATTATTCCAAAAAAGGTAATTAGCTGAAAATGTTCATAAAATACAGCTTTACGTTTAGTTGGGGTTTTGGTATAGAAAGGGCAAAAAGCGGAAAAATACAATTTAACCGAGAAATGCATGGGGGGTTTGGAACATCTTTACCTTTACCTTTTTTTTTTTTCTAACTACATTGATTGACACAATTTGCAACAACAAAGACAAACAAAAGCCTGTCCCAATATTTGAGCTATTGTGCATCCGCTTAAGGATTTATTATTGAGGCTATGTTTATCTGTTTGTGTGTCTTTTACAATGCACAGTTTATCATTCATAAAGTTTTGAACTTGTCAAAAAAATTGTTCCTTCTTTTTCTTCTCCAGTTTGAGTGCCCACAATCACACACTGATTCATTCATTCAATCATTGGCACTATTACCGGTCGAGATTCTAGGTCGGACAAAACCTTAAACTAGTTTAGTGACCCAGCCAGTTAGGTCTCCCTGTGGATCCCCAACGTGATGCCGCGTTAGACAGGAACAACTAAGCTTTTTTTATTTTTTAAAGGACTTAGGTGGATTAGTTGACTCTCAACTGGAACATGACGATGTTGAGAGATTGATCTTGAAATTGTTTAACTCTTTCTATACTAACCTGCGATCTCGTCGCAGTGCATGCGCACAACGCCTCGTTACTAAGGTTACGGGATATCGCATGTGAACTTTAAAAAATCATAGTTCATAGGTTAACAGTCATGCGTGTCTTGCGAAAGTGGTTTCAGAAGGCTTACTACTACGTGTTTCATTCATTGCCGTCTGTGACACTCGACCTGGGCTGGCTGCCGGTTATTTTGGTACCTTAAAATTATATTTTCGCTATTATGAGTGTGCCTGGCTTGACAAAACATGCATTTATTTAATATACACAAATCAAAACTAATCAAGTGGATGCTTTGAAACTGTTGCAGGGGTAGGACTGTATTTGTGTAACATATTGGAGCCAAAATGTCATGTTTGTATCTGTTACCATTATTAGAAAATATAATTTTTTGGGAACCTATGCGAATCGGCCAGTACAGAAAGCTTGCAAAGGAAGCATGGCCAGCATGGAATGAGTTAAGGTAAAGCAGGTCAACCCTGGGACATAGTTTACGGGAAAGTACCAATTATATATTCGGTTTATATAATAAAAAATATATAAAAATGCAATCACTAAGAAACTACTGGCCCTTCAAGACAAGAGAGACTTAGTTTCACTAAGTTACATGGTGCTATCAGGCATAACGTTCTCTGTCTAAAGATCCTAAAGCTCTTTGGATCTCATTTATGTGGATAGTCTGTTCCTGCCATGTTCTTTAAATAAACTGACATGTGGATTTTGATTGTTTTAATTGCTCGTTTTATGTTCTCCTTCTCCCAAAACGGGTTAAAGAGTAATAAAACTATCTTTCCAGCTGTGAATCTTCGCGTGTGTTTTGGTAAGCCAGTGTGTATGTGTGTTGGTGTTTGTAGGCATGTGTGCAGTGATGTCCCAAGGCCCAGACTATTGGCCACTGCAACTAGGGTTATTTATGCCCTTGACAGCGAGAGTTAAGCCCTAAAGGGCATTCACTCTTGCAAAAGGCGATCCATTCAGTGGCTTCAAATAGTGTTTATTGGCGAGAGTTATATTCCCTTGTTTTGGTTAGTACTCAAGCATCTACCAAGGGCATTCACTCTTGCAAAACGGTGGTTGTTGCAATAGGGCATCACATAGTTGCTTTCAGGTGTTGGTGTACGTATATAGAGTTTCAGTTTGTCTGAGCCTGCATTTGTCTGTGTTAGTATGTGTGCACAAGCATGCATGCAAGTGAATCTGGGTTATTATTATGTAGTAGGTGCCTGCATCTGTGTGCGGATGTGACAGTGTGTTTACTTGTGTCTAGGTTTATTTGCATAAACAGTGTAGATGAAACAGCAATGGAAAGGAATAACAAAATACAAAAAAAACATTTTGCAACTCAAGAATTGTTTATTTGAAAACAAAAGGGGAAAAAAACCTAAAGAACACAAATCTATGAACAGAGTTGTTTTGTTTTTTACTTTAAAAAAAAATCATCAGTGAAAGCACTGAAACTGAAAGCATTTCAACGCAGAGAACACAAAACAACAAAGCTGAAATGAGAAACATACAAAGTATTAGCAAAGATATTCTAAAAGGGTAGATGGATTACTTAGAGCTCGGCGAACTGGGCTGATAAGAGTTATCGTAGTGGGACAGTACACTTTTCACAGTGGAGGCTATCCAAAAATCAGACTGTAATTTGAACCGGAGAATTCAACTGACCTATCGACGTGTAAATGGTCCTGTTTAAAGGGACATAACCCAGGTGGGTTTCTGGCCTCACTACTCATTTAATTAGAGGAAAAGAGACGGCTGCTTATCCTCCCCTTTAGATATCTTTGGTATTAGTCCCTAATCTATAACTTTAACAAGATTTCTTATCAAATAATGTAATGTTAAGCTTTCAAGAACACAACTATCAAAAATTTTATGGAAAAAAGATGTATCATGTTAATTAAATAGTTAGCATTGCCATTGGAATCCACTGATGCAATGCAGCTTTTCAGACAAAATAGTTTTTGATTGCAATGTATCTTTTCAGACAAAATATTATCTGCTTAACCTGTTCACCGCAACGTCGCATTTTTGCACCCCAATATTTAAACACCCATGTCCACTAAAACTAGTAAAAGCATCAAATTGGGTCTATTCTTCAAGACCCTATTGTCTTAGTTTTGGGAAGCAAGGATAGGACCCTATTTTATATATATTGGTTACAGAAGAATTCCCAAATACTGCAGATGGATTTTGTTTTCTACCCAGGTAAATTAATTGGAAATGTTTGGTTGAATATGGCTGGCGTGAAAGGGTTATACCAAAATACTGCAACCACAAACTTTACAACACACACACACACACACACGCACATACACCACAGAAAGTCCTTTTATAATCATAAACCGTTTTTTATATATTATTATAAAACAGAAATCTGACAGCCAAACAGATGTAACTCCAATATCAAGCATTTTGAATTGAGCGTTGCCAATGTACCTTTTCAGCACTCGCTCAGAATAAAACTGAAAAGGTAACAATCGAAACTGAGATAATATTATTGCTAACAAAACAATTGCATCCAAATTACATAAAATTTGGAAATCAGTTTTAACTCAACAAACTCTGGATCAATACTATGCAACAAACAAACAAAAACTGAAAACGTCCCTGCAATTAGGCTGAGCAATATATGAACAATATAATTTAAATACAATTAATGGTCTACACGAACTGATTGTACTTTTATGATCATTAAATGAAAACAGAAAACATTAATGTAATACACCATAATTCTTGAATAAATATGTTTATATATACAATATCACTTCTCAGTTGATTTTAAACGATGCTTTTTAAACACATCGGTACCCCTTACCATTACTTGAACAAACAGAAGTTTCATCTGGTACTGATCTATGTGGTGTGAATTTTTTTTTTTCCCTGTGATCGTATAAAAGCAAAGCACAGGGACATGTGCAAAGACAACACTTTTTTCGTCAAAATTAAATTTTAAAATCTCAATTATAGTCAATAAAAAAAAAAACCAGACTATTTCAAAATATTGTTTTGAAAAAGTCTTAGCAGTCAACTTTTTTTTACTTTCTTTTCTTCTCCTTTCATATGACAATATTCTTCCTTTTTTTAAGAAGTAAAAAAAAAAACCTATGAAAAAGACAGTTTTCATTACACCAATTCAGTCATGACCAAAATGAAATGATCATCCTTTAAAACCAACAATGTGTTTAAAAAAAAAAAAAAAATTGCATGCTCTGTATGTAGGAAAGAAGCAAATATGTAGGAAAAGAAAGCCAAACACTAACAATTAATATTGAAATGTGCAACACACCCAAACAAACAGAACACAACGGTACCTGCTAGTAATTCGTGAATAGTGCTTGAAAAAAAGAAAGTAATG
>JAGGCT020001529.1:0-22500 GCA_017654935.2 Phymorhynchus buccinoides
ATCCGTCAGGGTCCACCTTTAAAGAGAACCTATCAAGGTTCAAGGTTCAAGGTTTTTAATTTCCAAAAATGCCGCTTGGGGGTACATGGAAAAAAATATATATATAAAAACAATGAAAAAAAGAAAAAGTAAAAAAGAACAAACAATAAACAGAAAAAACAAACCTTCAACGACGACAACATACAAAAAATAAAAACAAAGAAACGAAAAAACAGAAAATATACAATATCCAGTCACATTGAAGGGTTGCGGCAAGAACTGCTGTGATTACGTACATCAATCAATGTAACAAAGCTCACATAAAATAGTTACTGCAACAAACATCGACCTTTCAAACCTCAGCTAATCCACTTACAATGATGCGGTTCACATAATTATGCACCTCATCCAACTAAACCACGACATACCAAATTGTCATATCACACATCACTACACTCAAAGCGTTTACATATTAGCATGACCCCCACATGGTAGGCAATCGAACCATC
The DNA here is from genome assembly GCA_017654935.2 of Phymorhynchus buccinoides. Lineage (NCBI taxonomy): Eukaryota > Metazoa > Mollusca > Gastropoda > Neogastropoda > Raphitomidae > Phymorhynchus > Phymorhynchus buccinoides. Next base: position 489 of record JAGGCT020001529.1, read on the forward strand.
ATCATTAAATTCAGTGAAATAGAGGCATACTAATATATAAACAATATATTCAAATTACAAAATTGCCCCATCAAACCATTACCCCTCAACAGGTATAGCCTGTCGCCCGCACACCCTGCCATTGCAAGGTATTTTCGAATATAACTCCCAACCACTGACACTATTATTATTATTAGGGGAAGACGGGGTAAAAAGCGCATGGGCGGGTAAGAAGCCCACCCCAATTATCTCATGAAATAAAGAAAATGTCAGTCAAATTTGCCCATGAGACGAATGCTAGACATTAACGCTCGTCTCATGGGCAAAATGAGACTGCAATTTGCTTCATTTCATGAGATAATTGGGGTGGGCTTTTTACCCGCCCATGCGCTTTTTACCCCGTCTTCCCCTAATATCATTATTCAGAAATCGGTTTCAGTTCTTAAATAGTCAAAACTACGAGTTGCGAGCAAAAACAAGAAGCAAACTGCGCAGAAAATGTTCGCACGCCAACATTCTGCCCATCCTTACTGATTTGGCAGCGGTCGCCATTCGTCATGTCGCTTTCTTAGAAACGCGCAGTTATTATTATGAAGTAGAACTGCGCAGACAAAACGCTCTACCTTGAAAGAACACGAACTGATATTATAGAGCTTGTGACGTTTTAGCTTATCTGATAGAAACTGAAAAAATGTGCTTGTATAGCTCATATTCGTTCTCACGAGCAAAGTTGACGTGAGATTTTTGCGAGATGTTTGCAAGGAACAGTCCTCAAAAAGAATATGAAGGCACTTAAATTGAGGAACGAGGAATGAAAATCTGTTTAACTTCCTCCGGTCTGGAACAGACACATATGGGACATTAGTAGATATAAAGATGGTGGGAACGATCCTGGAGGCAATGCCCCGGGAGGCAGTGCAACACCAGTAATGTCCCGATTTGATTTTTAGCAATACAGATATGCATTAGTAAGGCGATCATAAGAAGAATGAGGGTGGGAATGATTCCTTTAAATCAGTTTTGAGCCGAACGTTTCACAGCGCTCCGTTTGATCATTCTACCCAGCCTTCTTGCTTTCTCCGCAATTGACCAATGAAACAAAACGTTTCATTTTCGGTGTATTTTGTTGTTCGGTTGTATACGAGTCCTACAACCAATCAGACGCCACTTTCTCCAAATGTGTAGCAAAAGAGTCAGACTACGTTTTGGTGAGAGATTGCAACAGATTGTCGTCTGCCATGAACACATCCAGACAAATGGATGAGAAAAGTAGAAAATCAGACGGATGCCATCGTAAATACGAGCAGGTGAGAATTTTCAAACTGTAGAAAATCGTTGTAGGTCTGGTTGTTTCTGTTCATTTTTTTCCCTTTTCGCATTTAATTGTTGAAAACTAGTTGTTTTCTTTCGTATTTATCTGTAGGTATTGGTTTGTTCGTTTATTTATTATATTCATTAATGTATTTAAATTAATTAATTAATTTATTTGTTTGTTTGTTTACAACAAAACCTACTTAGTTTTGCTACGCTATTTCATTACTCCCACATAATAATCATTAATTCATTATCAATGATCTGGATGCACAATTACATCGTTTCAGCAGCTTTTATATATCTATATCTACACTATAACAACAAATTCTTAACCATAGGATGTCTTAACAAATAAGTACTCCAAACGATGAAAGACTATGACAACATCAACGAAATAATTATATTTTTAAAAAACCCCAATTATTGTATTATTGTATAACAATGGTGATTTTGATTAACTCTATTATTGTTTGAGAACATTATATCTAAAACATGACATAATCACTCTCCACAAAATTTCTTAAAAACCAGTCCCTCATTTTAGTAGAGAAAATCTTCTCAAAATCTAATCTAATTTATATGAGGTTTAACCGAGGCGTGGTTACCGCTACACCTATCTATATTGTCAAAAACTCGGGACTGTACTGGTGTTGCACTGCCTCCGGGCATTGCAGCCAGTATTGTTCCCACCGTCTTTGTATTTACAAATGTCCCATATGTGTCTATGACCGAGAGGACGTAAAACACCATTTTTCATTCATTTTCAAAATCTAATCCTGCCATAATTAAAAAAGGGGGACAAAATCAATGTATTGAAATTGCAACCCAGATTAGCTACAGAAAAAGAAAAGACAATATTATTTCTACAATATCACCTCAACAGTCAACACTCTTTCCGCCAAATCTGTTATGTGTTGCAGTAAACGCGCTAAAAATGATAACTTATATATTATATCATGGTAAAACAAATTCAAACAATTTTTAAAAAATAATAATAATAACAGACATGTATCTGAATTCAACGTAAAAAGGGTGGGTAAATAAAACAAGGTACCCGTGAAAGGGGAAACTCTGAACAGCTGTTCAAATTACCCCAAAACTGAAAAGAGAAGTTTAAGGTTATTATGCCCCCAGTTTCCTCTAATATGAGAGAAATCCGTTTTAGTTGTTACTGTTAACGGACAGAGGAAGAGACGCAAAGAGTTACACGATGTCAAATTAATCATGGAGAATAATGTAGCTTAACCCTTTCACCTCCAAAGTCGCATTTTAGCACCACAGTGATTTAACACCTATGTCACTAAAAGGCATCATATCGGGGTCTCTTATCCAAAGACCGTATTGTCTTAGTTTTGGGAAGTAAGGATAGACCTTATTTTATATATGTCAGAGAAGAATCCTCAACTATTACAGATGGATTTTGTTCTCCACCCAGGTAATTTTAATGGAATTATTTGGCTGAATTATGGCTGGCGGTGAAAGGGTTAAATATGTGGCTGCCGATCGAATCTTCATGATGAAAGCTTTTGATGCTGAGCCTTATGTTAAACATTATTTGGGTTGTCAGAAATTACATACAAAGTACTACAGATTAGTAGTAAGCCTGCTGTAACATGACTGCAAAGTTGAAACGAAGAACACACACACACACACACACACACACACACACACACACACACACACACACACGCACGCACACACGCACACACACACACACACACACACACACACACACACACACACACACACACACACACACACACACGTACACACACACACACACACACACACACGCTGGGAATTCTCAAATTGATTGTCATTTGTTTCTGGTACAAAAGTAAATATATAGCTTTTATTGCCATCTCCAACTTCGTGGAACGAAGACCTTTTTGATTGTTTTGTGTTTGTTTGTTTTGGTTGGTTGTTTGTTTTGTGTGTTTGTACGCATGCATGTATTTTTGTCTGTGTGTGTTTAACACGTTTCTTAAAGCATAAACAAACAAAAATACTCGGTGGTTTAGTAAATGACACGTTAATAACTGTTCTTCTTAATCATCAATATATAATATAGCCTACTCAGCAATCAGTGCAGTGATTCTGGATACAGAGCCGACTTTCTAATCATCAGAATCACCAAACTGTCACTGATGAGAGTTAGCGATCAATTGTAGCGGCAACGCCCTGCCTATGTCAGAGCTAGAAATAGTAACGGTCTCGGTTTATTACCGCTGGTGTTGTGCTAAATCCAGTAAAGAATAGTGCGGGAGGGCACAAATGACACGGCCGCCTCGATTGCCGTTGCCATCGCCCCGTTAGGGCTCATAGCAAATTTGAAGCGATTCGGTCGAAAAACGGCGGAGTTATAAGGCCTGTTTCGTGTTTCAGACACACACACACACACACACACACACACACACACACACACGGGACACTTGCCAAATTACTATATGATGATTTGATATCAAGATAGGGGCAATCGTGAAGAAGGGTAAGGGAGCAAACTCTTGTCATCATTCCCATCACTTCTTGACAGTGTTATTCCCCGTGACTGATGCAGCCGATGATGTCGATGGAGATAAAAGTGTCCTTCAACGAGCCTAATAATTTTTATTGAGGTGGTGAGGGCGGGGAGGGGGAGAGCGATTATGTAGTTTAAAAAAGTTATTTTAAAAAACAACAACCCGATACTGTATTGATTCTGTGTGTATGTCAGTCTGTGGACAGTTTCATTATACGTGGTAAGATTTAACGTGGTGACAGCCCTGCCATGGCCTTAGTTGTCGACGGGGCTATCATTTTAATCTTAATCTTAACAGTTTCATTCCGAAATAAAATCATGCCACCCTCAACCTCCCTCGGAGGGTTAGTACAGACAGTTCTCTCTCTCTCTCTCTCTCTCTCTCTCTCTCTCTCTCTCTCTCTCTCTCTCTCTCTCTCTCTCTCTCTCTCTCTCTCAAGGACATAATGGAAGACTAGGCCCAGCCTAAATTCTTGTCCTTTTAAAATAAAGTATCTGAAGTCTCTCTCTCTCTCTCTCTCTCTCTCTCTCTCTCTCTCTCTCTCTCTCTCTCTCTCTCTCTCTCTCTCTCTCTGATCATGCCTTACGTTTCAGTCAGCAATAATCCATACGCCTCCGCAGCTTAAAACTAATCGAAGTTGGCCCAAAGATTATAGGATTATTTGGCTTTTTTTTCACGAAGGTCTAAGCACTCGTAGCCTACATAATGAGTCCATTCAGTACAATTTAAAACCGAAACCTTAAGTGAAACAGATTTATTAGTGTATTAGCGTCCGCATTTATATATATAACCCACATGAATAGACCCATGCGTAGATAGATACATAAGCCTCTCTATGCATACATACTTAGGTCTATGCATGATACCGTCAGTCATCCATCCAGGATGTAGGCCTACACCTGCACATATCCAGACGCATATACACACATACAATTATGCATACGTGCATACATGTCTTCATATACGCATGCATGCATACTTGGGTACATATAGGCCCTATACATACAAACATAAATATATAGGCCTACGGCATTCGTTCACACATACTTACATACGCACGTATAGGGCCTAACTTGACACATGCATACATAGGCCTACACGTGACACACGCGTACACGGCAGTCACACAAACATTCGTTCATAAAATGTGCAAGAACTGCGCACGCACACATACACACGCACACGCACGCACACGCACGCACACGCACACACACACACACACACACACACACACACACACACACGCACGCAATCACACAAACACACACAGAGGACTTTTGATACAGACATTGTGTGTGTGTGTGTGTGTGTGTGTGTGCGTGCGTGTGCGTGCGCGTGTGCGTGTGTGTGTGTGTGTGTGTGTGTGTGTGTGTGTGTGTGTGTGTTTCATTTTATTTATTATATTGATTATTTTATTTCTAATAACGTGATATTTCGTGTGAACATTGTGTCGTATATTGCGACAGCAAGAACAATTTCCTTGTTGAATTTTGACTGGGATAATAAAGATTGATTGATTGATTGATTGACTTGTTGTTTTCCGATTCCCCAGCTTAATACTCTGAGTGCACACCCAATGCCATGTGAACATTTCGCATGGCCTTGGGTGGGGGGTGGAGGGGGGAATATAACGTGTATGGCTGCTTTTAAAGGGCCCCGCCACATGGGCGGCCATACTCCGACTTCAGGGGACATTGATTGACTTTAAAAAATCGATCTATTACAACAGCAGTAGCAACCACTAAGTAGTATTGCGCGACAGTTGTGCAAAAAACGCTAAAAACTTATTCACTGGAGAAGCCCCTGAAGTTCTAACAAAGACACTCAGTACTAAGCTTTTTGGTTCTAATACTTCTTCTTCTTCTTCTTCTTCTCCTCCTTTGTCTTCGTCTTCGTTCGCTCAGACAGTTTACTGTCATATGAGCGTAGATGCGTCATGCTGCCGCTATGCGCCTAACTAAAAATAGTTAGGCCCAGCATGTCCGACTTCGGCTGAAGAAAACTTTGCAAGAATTTGTATAGAAACAAAGGCAGGAGAATGCACCAGTGAGATAGAAAGATAGCAGATGACAGTAAGCAAAGGGAAAAGGCCGAGTCAAAAGAGAATGACAGAATGAGAGGGAAGTTACAAACACAGAACTTCCAGAAGGGGTGGGGGGGGGATACTACATGTATTTGTACAAAAGACCCCCCCCCCCCCCGGTATCCCCACGGGGGTGAGGGTGGGTGGGGTGGGGGGTTCTATCAAGATCCTGAACTCGGTCAGCGCACCCGAAAACGAAAGTTAGACCGCATTCGGTAGGGCCTATCGACTGACTTTCCTGGAACTAGCTTTAGTCGACAATAATGGCGTTTTTCCAAGAACAGTAGGCTAATAGGCCAGGCCCACTTTTTTTTTACTTTGTCAAGATCAAGCTGCTTGTTTTGTTGAACTTGGCACAGCGCCGCGTATTGTACGCGATGACTCACTGAGCAGAAATAGGGCTGAGCGAATACACGTGATAAGATAAGCTTACAGATGTTGAGCCCTCTGTCTGTCTGTCTGTCTCTCTTTGCGCGCGCGCGCGTGTGTGTGAGAGAACAGGAGAGAGAGAGAGAGAGAGAGAGAGAGAGAGAGAGAGAGAGAGAGAGAGAGAGAGAGAATATCTTTGGCACACACATTCACAACACTTACATGCATAAACACTTACATATGCAGTATTTGACCCCGTTTTAGATGGAGATATGGTGTGTGTGTGTGCGTGTGTGTGTGTGTGTGTGTGTGTGTGTGTGTGTGTGTGTGTGTGTAGGCCTATGTGTGTGTGTGTGTGTGTGTGTGTGTGTGTGTGTGTGTGTGTGTGTGTGTGTGTGTGTTTACAGATAAGCTTATATTGCGTTTCGATATATATATATATATTCATCATTGTAATCCTATTTGGTCATCGATCATGACCTAGTGCGTCTCTCTCTCTCTCTCTCTCTCTCTCTCTCTCTCTCTCTCTCTCTCTCTCTCTCTCTCTCTCTCTCTCTCTCTCTCTCTCTCTCTCATAGCTCTTTATCCATATCAATAAAACAACACTAGGCTAAAAAATCACAAACATGTCTGTTTTAATATTTTATCTTTAAAAAAATAACAGCTTTAAAATAAAATTGATTTACAGTCAAGCAAATAGAAAGCCTTTCCCAATGATTATGGCTAGAATATCCCGCAACCTTCATTTTAATTAAGGCTACCAGCAAGAGTAGGCCTATTTTAAATAACCGATGAACTAAAACCCAAATATACAGATGGCAAGAAAGCCTCCGCATAAGTATCAATGTAAGGAACTAATTTATAACGTTCGACCAGTAAAACAATTTTTTTTAACCCTTTCGCCGCCAGCTATTTTTTTCAGCCAAAAAATACTATTAAACTTAACTGGGATAGAGAAAAAAAAATCTGCACTGTTGCACATTTCTCTGTGACATGTATAACATTAGGCTTATCCTTGCCTCCCATACTTAAGAAAATAGGATATTCGGATAACAGGCCCTGATTTTGATGTCTTTTAGTGACATGGGTGTTAAGCCATTGTGGTGCAAATATGCGACGTTGGCGGTGAAAGGGTTAATAAGGATGGGAAGTTTTAGGGGGCAGAACATTATCATGTGAAATGAACCCTTATCATTAAAACAAGCACGGCAAGAACGAGGCTATAGTAGAATATGAATCCCCCCGTGGGGATACTGGGGTGGGGGGGGGGGGGGTCTTTCGTACAAATAGTTCCTCCACCTTCTGGAAGTTCTGTGCTTGTACCTTCCTCTAATCCATCACTCTCTTTGACTCTGCCTTTTCCCTTTTGCTTACTGTCATCGATCTACCTTTCTATCTCACTGGTCCACTGAATCTCCCTGCCTTTTTGTTGGTGGCTCAAGCCACAAACCTATAACTCACTTTGTCGGTCGGTCGGTCTGTCGGTCCGAGTCGGTCGGTCGGTCCAAAATTGTCGCACATTTTGACAAAATTGTCGCACTTCAAATCGAGGCTACACTTCAAATTGAGGCCGCTCTTTAAAATGATGTATTTTAAAAGCGTACAAAATAATAAACATACGTAATACAGACGCTACAACAGACACGACGAGTATGCGGTGCTTCTTTCGATGAGCATAAGTAGGATACATAGTTTTAAATGTTTTCCAAAAGATATAAAAAGTTACGAAATGGTGCAGAGATAACATTCCGGTTTACAGATTAAAATTATTGAAAAGCCAGGGGAGGTAACTCATGATTGGAGTGGTAAAAATAGACCGCGTGCCACAAACTATTGCGATTTCGCGCTTGTTTCCTATAAATTCTTACCAAAGATTTCTTCAGCCCAAGTCGGACAGGCTGGGCCGAACTATTTCTTAAGTTAGGCGCATAACGGCAGCGTGACGCATCTACGCTCATATGACCGGAAACTGTCTGAGCGAGCGAGCGAACGAAGAAGAAGAAGAAGAAGAAGAAGAAGAAGAAGAAGAATGTAAGATAACATAGTCTCGTTGTTTAGTGTAGATCACTAATCACTTTTTGGCAAAGGTGAAGATTAACACCCCCGTCTCCATTTTCTCGGTACTTTCCGGTGTTTGTTTTCCTCCAGTCTTGCCTTTCTTACTTGCAGACTGAGCGCTTAACCCTTTCACAGCCAATGTCGCATTTTTGCACCACAATGGTTTACCACCCAGGTCACTAAAAGGTGAAAATGATGTTTTACGTCCTCTCGGTCATAGACACATATGGGACATTTGTAAATACAAAGATGTTGGGAACAATACTGGGTGCAATGCCCGGAGGCAGTGCAACACCAGTAAAGTCCCGAGTTTTTAACATTATAGATAGGTGTAGCGGTAACCATGCCTCAGTGAAACCTCATCGGGCATGGTACCGCCACAATTGATTCTTCAACAGAAGGTCACTAAAAGGCATCAAACGCGGTCTTCTTATACGAAGACCCTATTTTCTTAATTTTGGGAGGTAAGGATAGGCCTAATGTTATACATGTCACAGAGGAATTCCAAATATTGCAGATAATTTTTTTTTTTCTCTACCCAGTTAAGTTTAATTATGGGTTTTTTCTCCTGTAAATGGCTGGCGGTGAAAGGGTTAAACCTCTGTCGTTTTCTCTATTTAACGTTCATTTTATTGATCCATTTACTCCATTCAATAATAGTAGAAGATTAAGGCCAGACGGAAAGAACGCGGTGAACCAAGACTGTGACAGGGGAGTATTGATCTGCATTTTTACCCACTGTTTTCAGCCAGCCGAGTTTCGAAAGTCTAAAAGCACAGGTATTGTCTCTTAAAGACCCACCAGATCGCGTGTCAAAATCACGGGTTTTACGTACGTGTTTTCCCTCTTACAGCTGGTAAGAAATCTTGTTTTGACCAGGTTTGACTCCCATACATTTTAAAAGAGCAGCCTCAATTTCAAGTTGGGGGTATTTGTATGTGGGTCACAGCTACCCAGAAAAAAACAAGGGGACTTAATCGTGGTGGGTCAGTGTATCTTTAATGAGGCAAAATCAAGGGGAAAAAAACTTCTATAACAAGGCTACAAGAAATTCAAACAAAATCAAGGCAAAGAACATCTATGAAAAAGCGTGAATAGTTAAAACGCGTTTATGAAAAACATCGTTTGTAGGTCTAGGCTAAGTTTGATTTTGTTAAGCGACGCACAATCAAAAACTAAAAAAACCACTATATTGCAAACAAAGAAAGATGTTATTGCTTAATAACACAATAGCAAGGCCTTTTGAAACGAAATATACATAATCACATGAAATGGGAAAAGGGAACCTTTTCACAATATTTGTATTTGAAATAAGAACTAAAACAACAACGTTTTCATATTTACAAGTCAGTGCAAATATTACTTCTTCATCTGACCAGTTTTCCCAACAGAAAAAGAGCCCCCCCCCCCCTTGAGTCTCCTCTCTCTCTCTCTCTCTCTCTCTCTCTCTCTCTCTCTCTCTCTCTCTCTCTCTCTCTCTCTCTCTCTCTCTCTCTCTCTCTCTCTCAAAATATCACCAATACCCTTTTCAAATAAAACGGATTGCACAAAACAAAATAAAATATAATCTCAAAATGTCTTGGCACTTGTCTTCCAACAACAAAACGCCTTTTTCAGGACGTATTATGACAGTTTGTAATATAAATGTATAAAGTCTCCACAAACAAACACGCAAAATATCAACTTCGCTGTCTTGATGACGATTCAAAGGGAAAAAAACAGTACTGGCGTAGTGTAGAACTGCACTGTCTATACTCTGCAAGAAAGGGGGAATAAAAAAAGGGGGGAAAGGCTGATTGTACAACAAGCGTGATGTAACAAAAGGCAGCACGTTAGAGGGACAACAAACCAAGCTATGTACACATATTATGGTAGGGGGGGGGGGGGGGGAGGGGGGAGGGGGGAGGGGCTAATATACTTCACTTAATCTGTCCTATTCATTCTTCTCATGGTCCACAATTATTGGGCGCAAGGCATATGGATTTCATGTGAGCTTGTCAATATTCCTCCTAACTCCTATTGCGACATCAGTAATTGCGCTAGGAATGTTCAAAACCAGTCCCATCAGCGACAATGTTCCCCAACAACCGGTGTCAAAACCAGTCCCCGAGAAACAAAAACCAGTGAAAATAACAATACCAAAGCTTCTCAGTCCTAGCAAAACTTTATCAGTCCCTGAGACTGACAGGTCAAATGTTTTTCAGTATTTTGGTTTTGCAACCAGTATTTTACTGACAATTACCAGTAAACGCGATCACTGGACATACTGTTTTTGTGTACACACTTTCTTGTTACTCAATGTATTTGTGTTGTACATACTGTGTTACTCAATGTATTTGTGTTGTACACACTTTGTTACTCAATGTGTTTGTGTTGTACATACTGTGTTACTCAATGTATTTGTGTTGTACACACTTTGTTACTCAATGTGTGTGTTGTACACACTTTGTTACTCAATGTATTTGTGTTGTACATACTGTGTTACTCAATGTATTTGTGTTGTGCACACTGTGTTACTCAATGTATGTGTGTTGTGCACACTGTGTTACTCAATGTATGTGTGTTGTGCACACTTTGTTAGTCAAGGTACTTGTGTTGGACACACTATGTTACTCTAGGAACATCTGTTGTTATTCAATGTACTGGTAGGTGTCTTTGATGGACACCCAGGCCCTGGACAGCATGCTGCGTATCCTGTCATTCTGGGCCTGTGGTTCTGCTGATGTGGGCAACACCTCTCCTGCAATAAGCACAGGATCGAGGTCCTGCTGTGGCTGTGGTGCCACAGCAGCGTCTTGCTCTGCAGAACAGCTGCTACGGGCCGTTTCCGCCATCTCTTCACAGGGTGGGGAAACAGCTGTGTCAGGGAAGATCGAATTGGAGCTTTCTGTCTCCATGATTTGAACATTCTCTGCTGGTCCCAATTCGCCATCATCTGTTTGTCGCAGGTCAACGACATCATTTTCTTGCGGTTCTCCAGTGTTGTACTGTTCATAATCCTCCTCTTCTTCTTCCTGGTCATCAAACACTCGCTTGGGGCGAGTCTGGTGAGCCCTATAGTCTGTAGGGCTGGGGCGATAGGACGAGCAATCCGCTTGGTCATTGTCCTTTTCAGACATCTCTGTATATGGTTCAAATGGAACGTTGCTGGTGAGTCCCATCTCTTCACAGGGTGGGGAAACTGCTGTGACAGGGAAGTTCGAATTGGAGTTTTCTGTCGTCATGATTTGAACATTCTCTGCTGGTCCTAGTTCGCTGTTATTCACATCACTACTTGCGTGACTGCTTATTTTAGCACCCATTTGTCGCAGGGCAACGACGTCAGGATCGTGTTCTTGCGGTTCTGCAGTGCTGTATGGTTCAACCTCCTCCTCCTCTTCTTCTTCTTCAAACAGACGCTTGGGGCGAGTTTGGTGAGCTCTACAGTCGGTAGGGCTGGGGTGGTAGGACGAGCATTCCTCGAGGCTCCCTTCGTTGTTTGCTTCTTCGGACGTTTCTGGTTCGGGTTGAACATTAGGCTTAATGTGCTCAGAACTGTTCAAAGATTCTTCTGTGACAGGAGTAGGTGGATCCAAAGCGCGCCCCTGAACTTCAGTTCTTTCACCGATTTCGCTTGCATGCACACATTTCGACATTAGCTTTCCCCCAGCTACTGTCAGTGTGTCCAATTTGTGTATGTTGAAAGTCACGTTTACCCGCGAATGGGATGGCGAATCAGGGCATGGTTGCTGAACCGTGTTTGTTTCGGCTTGGGGTGGAGTTGACAGTTGTTTTTGTTTCTCCAGTTGCGATGACTGAATCCAATGGGGAACATGTGCAGTTGCTAGTTGAGGACTAGTTGCAGAATCTGTTTCCATGGGGCTGTCTGGTCTTTCTGCTCGTCTGGTCCTCACACCGGGGTCCGCTGTAACTGCAGAAGAACTTGGACTAGGAGGGCAGTTCAAAATGTTCTGTTCCTTCGGTGGCGCTTCGCCAGGACTGCACACCGTATGTCTGGTGTTGTCCAGCATGGACTCTGTGGACGAAGCGTTCCAATCAGTCCGTCCTTCCGCTTCTGCACTTGTTGCTGATGATGAATCGGGGAATTTGGTTGGTTCGGGTGGTTCTGATGTAACTCGCGGATCAGACGTTTGCGAAGACAGTTGTCCATTTCCGGACATCGTAACCCTAGCCAACCGCTTTGTATCATGAATCTGTCCCACGGACTGAGTAGGGAGAGTATAATTTGAACGGTTTACATTCTCAGGCCTGTCATAGACCGCGCCTCTAGGGACAGGAGCTCCTCGCGATGACATCACACTCACGCCACCTTCTCTCTCAGAGTCGTAGACATCCCCCGCGACTTCCCCGTCTGCCTCAGCCCCTGCTCTTTCCACAGGAACAATCAGCCTCTGCTGCTCCATCCGCCTCACGACGTACTGCCCCTCTGGACCTATCGACTCCAAGGCTGTGACCAGCGACCTCACCGTGGCAAGGTCAGCATACATCTGGATGTACCGGTCCAGCAGCAGTCTGTGTATGGCGTTGGTTTTGGACCTCTCGATGATTTCCAGTTGGACTCCATGATTGAGACCTAGTTTGACAAGGAATAATAATGTCAACGATCAGACAATTATAACAAATGTAAAGGGAAAAAACACATTAAAATCAAAGGGACATTTCTTCGGCTGATAAAGAAAATGGAGTTTTCTTAAAACACACTCTGAAAACCGCGCATGTTACAATCTTGACCTTTACCAAAAGTTAAAAACAACAACATTGTTGCAGCTAATTCTGGTATCTACATTAGCTCCGAAACTTTCAATAAAATAATCTTTTTTGAATGAATCCCTAAGCCTACACAACATTAACCCTTCCAGAACTGTTTTGAGTAATGTTGCGAACATGTAGACAAAGAAACTTACAACAACAAAAGAAACAACAACAACAAACACACACACACACACACACACACACACACACACACACACACACACACACACACACACACACACACATTTATCAACATGAGGGCTTTGTGGGTCAATACTATGTGTTTTATATGTGTTATTTTCTATTTGAAGGGGGGGGGGAGAGAATTCTAGTGATCTGTCTCATTTATTTTTTTCGCTTTACACCTGAGTGGTTTTTCGGGTTCTCTCTGCATTTGTAAGATAGATTTTTTGCACGTCCGCGATGTCTCTCTCTCTCTCTCTCTCTCTCTCTCTCTCTCTCTCTCTCTCTCTCTCTCTCTCTCTCTCTCTCTCTCTCTCTCTCTCTCTCTCTCTCTCTCTCTCTCTCTCTCATTCACACTCTATCAGGCTCCTTTTTTTTCTTTTTTTCTCTTCTTTACGATGTCTCTATCAGCGTCTATGTCTCAATCTTTTTTTCTTGTCCCACCTCTTGCTCTCTCCCTTTCAAAGTATGATTGCATTTCAATTTATATTTTGTACATAATATATTTGCTAGTCATGATTTATGTATGATTTGTTTTTGATATTTGTTCATTGTGTTTTGGTTCCGTACGCCAAGTTTCATTGTTGATCTTTGCATTTATTGATTCAGTATGTTTTTATCTTTTCATGACGACAGGATGAAAAAAGCTTGTAGCTTACTCTTTTATCGTCATTAAAGATCATTTTGACTTGACTTGACTTGACACACACACACACACACACACACACACACACACACACACACACACACACACACTTGCATGCAAATGTGTCGTGCAAATGTTTTTCCTTGCTTGCATTGGGCTTGTACGAGACCACACTGTAATTTCACCTTACGTGATAATAAAGTATTTTTGACTTTGACTTTGACTTTTGACTTGACACACACACACACACGCACGCACATGCACACACACACACACACACACACACACACACACACACACACACACACACACACACACACACGCCTTCGCAGGAAATAACCATACTAACCTAATTGCTCGGCCAAATCTCTCCAAATCTCTCCTTCTACACACAAGGGCTCCAAGAAATGATGGAAACGGGTGGTTCGACTCAAGGGGGTGCTCAGACCGTAGGCCTGCACACGTTGGCCGAGTCTGCACGGGGCCTCGCGAACTGTAGTAGTAGGGCTTGTTGGAGAGTTTGGTACCCACACTGCGTTGCTTCCATCTCCTTCCCCTCCTCCTCCTCCTCCTCCTCCACCTCCTCCTCCTCCTCCACCTCCTCCTCCTCCTCCACCTCCTCCAGCGGCCCCTCCCTCCATGTCTCCTCGTGGTTGAAGCCACGGGTCTGTGAAAACAGAAGCCAAACAAATACAGTTTTTGTTAAGTACAATAATATGAGAGTAAGCCTCCTAATTATCCTTTCTCTTCACCGACAAGACTGACACAGTGCAGAATGTTTTGCCAAAAGGGACTTCAGTTCCACGGTGAGATGCATCGAGTGTCTCGCCGCTAACGGGGGCCATGCACATTACTGACTGTTCCAAAGTGCATTGATTCTGAGTGTGACGTTTCAAGAGGAGGGGGAAGTTGTTGAAAGGGGCATTCTGTTGACTGAACTCGTTCTGATTAATGATTTTTTGGAATGAATTTAATGTTAAAAGAATAAATTCAGTTTTGGTATGAGCTGGGTGCGTTTTATTGAGTTCGTGAGTTTTCGGAGATGATTGTCTTTCTGGGCCTTAACTTTTGTTCGCTAGTGTATGATACAGAGCTTCAGATTGTGTTTAAACTTCATTAGTCATATGACCCCTGATTACCAAAAAACAACCGACGGTTCAATTTCCAAAATAATGGGCCAATAATGTGTCACAGTAATATTAAACTTAATTTTTTATTGCGGACTTCATGGGTCAGACAACCCCTGGCTGCACCAAATGAGGGTTCAAATAACCGCCAATACGGGTCTCAATGGCCAGGGCCCGCTGACAATCTCAAGCTTTGATGATTGTATAAACGAGTAAGCAAAACAAAATGGTAGATACAACACTTACTCATGTGGTAGAAGAGATCCAGACATTCCTCTCGCAGTATGTCCTCCAGTATTTCCCACCAAGGGTGTGGGCTCTTTATCTTTGAACGCTGCAGTTTGAACAGAAGATCCATGACAATGCTGGGGTCGCTTTGGGAGCCTTTCTTCTTCGTCAGCACCTGCTGTATACACACATACAACCAAGGTTGTAGTTTACATGAGAGCGGAAACGATTAGGCTTGGACAGGATATTAATATAACGCAACTAGATAAGCCTGTGCTCCGCACGGCAGCATCAAACATCTGCGTTCATAATTGATAGGAACCTGTCCGAAGAAGAAGAAGAACTGGCTAGATGTAAATTATTTGAATATAGTAAAACCCGTGCTCCGGTGCTAAATGTTGTGAAAACACACACACACACACACACACACACACACACACACACACACACACACACACACACACACACACACACACACACACACACACACACACACACACACACACACACACACACACACACACACACACACACACACACACACACACACACACACACACACACACACTGTAGTAGACAGCACACACTTCATCATTGCTTGCTCGGTTTCCTGTCAATTCATGAACGCAGATGCGTTATTCTTCGTTAGTTAGTTAGTCTGTTATAGTCCCGTCAACAGCTATGGTTATCTCAGGACTGTCACCACATACAAATCTACCACGTATAGCAAAACACAAATCCAAGAATCTTAACAAAGTACAAAACCTGAAAACAAAAAAATGTAGTACAATTCATAACATGACACTTCCATTATTATACCCTATAGCACACAAGTCCACACAGTGCTGGAAACGTGGAGCCACGCTACTCTCATTTATCGGATCCAGGTTAAAAAAAACAGTAAAAAAGGATACCAAATACATACTAGTAAGCTAAAATACATACAAAATGCTATACAAGCAAATATGCACTGCAGAATGGACAACAGGTGCCCACTCAAGTGCGCAAGTATCACGTGTGGACGCCAGTGTACAATAAAATAAAAAAAACCCACCTGGCATGTCATAAATTGTAAAAAGGAAAAACGTGGAAGGGTTTTATAGAAAAAATGCAGGTGAATGGACCAATAAGGCAGAAAAAAGTAGACTCCAGAAAGCAAAAAGAAGAGAAAAGGCAGAGTCAAAGAGAGTGATACAGTAGGGGAAGTTACTAGCATAGAACTTCCAGAAGAAGGGGAACTATTTCTGCTGAAAGACCCCCCGGTATCCCCATGGGAGGGCCCTAACCACATAAGCCAGCCTAAGCCGTTGCCCGCCTCCTACGACGAGGACGTGTGGTTGGACTTTAGGAGGCTGTTGGGCTACTCTCCGTAAGTCCCCCCCCCCACCATGATAGGTGGAAGCCCATGGGGGGGGGGGGGGGGGGGGGGGGGGGGTATGCACCTTTCAAAACAAATAATATGGTTTAGACCAAACACAAAACTTCCAGAAGGTAGAGGAA
This sequence comes from Phymorhynchus buccinoides, assembly GCA_017654935.2. Classification (NCBI taxonomy): domain Eukaryota; kingdom Metazoa; phylum Mollusca; class Gastropoda; order Neogastropoda; family Raphitomidae; genus Phymorhynchus; species Phymorhynchus buccinoides. The sequence goes on from JAGGCT020001529.1 coordinate 17,247, forward strand.
CTATTTGTACAAAAGCCCTACTCGCCTCCCTCTTTTCCTTCCTAGGCACCCCTCCCCCTTCCCATCTCCCTTCTTCTAACCAAAGCAACCATAGAAGTTTCTAGGTGCAGTGAGTTAGCCTCGGCTTTCTGTTAGCTCACACACACGTGTCTAAAAATGAACCGGTTTGAAAATGCAAATGGCTTCCAACCCCAAATTAGACAGTTTAACTCACCAGTTTTACGACGAATTTTAGCAATTTGCATCATGATAATTTTTATTGCCTTCGATTGTCAAAGCGGTGTTTTTTCGTTCATTCAAATAACCATTACCCCAGAGAAAAAAAAAAAAAGTTTCAGGATTGCAGTAAAGTTGACGGTCTCTGTATAGCCAACTTCAAATGTGACCTGAATAACTGCGGCAAACTTCGTGTTTTCCAAAGGTAGCTTCGGCAATTTTCAGGTGAAGCAGGAGGACCCAAATTTTGGATAAAATTTCACACATTTTGCCTTCAAAATAAACTTTCAAAAGCAAAAATTTTAATCCGACCTAGCGGAATAAATAGACGAAGCGCCTATCTTGACCCGCATCGCGAGCGAAAGTTCAACATTTACGAGGTACTCGATTTTTAAGGGTCCCCTCCTCGGATCCTTAGCGCATTTTATTATAGATAAACTAGATAAACCCGTGCTCCGCATGGCAGCATGAAGCATCTGCGTTCATAATTGATAGGAACCTGTCCGAGCGATCGAAGAAGAAGCAGAAGAACTATAGCAAAACCCATGTTCCGCACAGACTTGGGTTTTGTGACTTTGAGAAATGTAGGGGCATAAATGTTGTGAAAAGTGGGAAGAGCATTTATGTTACTGTATAGTATGTTACACACACACTGGCACACACACACACACACACACACACACACACATTGTAAGAGGAAGAAGGGAAAGCAGTCAAGTCTGACCAGATGACGCAGCTTCAAAATAATGACAATTGACACGCGAGCAACATTTTGCCTTCAAAATCAACTTTCAAAAGCAAAATGTTTAATCCGACCTAGCGGAATAAATAGACGAAGCGCATATCTTGACCCGCATCGAGAGCAAAGGTCCTACATTTACGCGGTACTCGACTTTTTATTGTCCCCTCCTCGGATCCCTAGCGAATTATAATATAGATGAGGATAAAGAATGCGCCGTTACTGGACTCTTTTTTTGAAAGCCCCCTTACACAACATGAACACTCTGCCTAGCTCTGAACAGTTTATTGTCTGTGCCATTGCTTCAAGAAGGATGATGATAACGTTAGAGAGAGAGAGAGAGAGAGAGAGAGAGAGAGAGAGCCTTGCATTGTATATGCGCTGTTGCTGTTTTGTGTCATTCTTACTTGAAAAACTATTTTTGTTGTATACTTGATGAATATTCGATTGGAAAGCGCTTTGGGCTCATTTGAGGAAAAGCGCTATATGTTGTGTTTCCTTTTTGTGTCCTTACATTGAATTATTATAGTCTTATTATTATTTTTTTTATTATTATTATTATTATTCTAACCCAGCTTTTTTCTTAATAGCATTTTGGTCACCTGTATTATCGGGGTGGGTGGGTGTCACAGTCAGACACGACAAATAAATGTAACCAGGGCACACTTTCTACATTTACCAAGTCTCCACTGTACAGAACAGAGGCAAACGCATGGTGTTTATTCGTGCTCATGGTATCGCACACTCGCTTGAAGATGCCCTGCAGTCGGCCTTTCTTTAATTCGCCCTTCTCCGTGAAATCCATCTGTAATGAGAGCAAATGCAAAGTAAACCTTTCTTAAAAATTAATCTGAAAGACCGAAAAACCTCCCGTCACACGCACGCACACACACACACACACACACACACACACACACACACACACACACACACACACACACACACACACACACACACACACACACACACACACACACACACACACACACACACACACACACTCACTTGTGTTTTTATTACAAAAACTTCAAAATCACAATGTTACAGGTAATATGTATAACTATATAGAAAATTTATTTTCAGATAGATTTATACAACTAAACAAATTTCTTATCAGATTTATACAAGTAAGAGTTGGAAGTACATATTCAAATCCCAGAGAACTTCAGATGGGTCTTCCACAAGGTTCTGTCATTTCACCTATCTTGTTTAATATATTGATAGCAGATCTACCAAATAATCTATCTAAAGACACAGTCTTAGCTCCGTACGCAGACAATATCTGCATGTGGATGAAGGTAACAATGAAGCGTAAAACTCCACTTAGATCCTCGAACTATACAACAAAATTATATCAACGTGAATTAGATAAAATAAATACATTTATGAAAGAAAATGGTTTAACTTTATCATTAGAAAAACACACAATATAGTACTTTTTTAATTCGGGATGCAATCCAGAAAAAATTCAGTTTTTACCATCAATGGCACAGTAATGAATTATACGCAGAGTGTGAAGTTTCTGGGTGTTTTCCTTTCATCAAAACTTACTTGAAATCAACATATAGATTACATATTAAACAAAGCAAGAAAGGCTTTAAATTGTCTCAAAATTATAAGAAAACAGCGTTGGGGCAAGATACAAAAGCGCTTCTATGTCTTGCTAATTCTCTTGTACGATCTCGATTAATTTATGCTCAGGAAATGTTCTTTAGTGCTCTCTCTCTCTCTCTCTCTCTCTCTCTCTCTCTCTCTCTCTCTCTCTCTCTCTCTCTCTCTCTCTCTCTCTCTCTCTCTCTCTCTCTCTCTCAATAGAGTTATTTCAATGAGTTATATTCGGCTAATGTAACTCGGCTAATGTTTAGTAGTTTTGTTTTGCATGTTGAGTTATTTTTCGAGTTGCTTTCGTATTACTTTTCATTCTGAGGACAGGATAAAAAAAAAGCTGTCAAGCTTACTCCTTTATCCTCAATAAAGATCATTTTGACTTGACTCACACACACACACACACACACACACACACACACACACACACACACCAGAAGACTAGATCGTATACAACCTGCACAGGTGTGTGTACTACATAAGTAATTTGTGAATGTGTGTGTGTGTGTGTGTGTGTGTGTGTGTGTGTGTGTGTGTGTGTGTGTGTGTTATATATATATGTGTGTGTGTGTGTGTGTGTGTGTGTGTGTGTGTGTGTGTGTGTGTGTGTGTGTGTGTGTGTGTTTGTTTGTGTGTGTGCATGTGTATGCATACTTTAATTCAGGATTTTCATGATATAAATTATATATCACTCTCTGTCTCTCTCTCTCTCACACACACACACACACACACACACACACACACACACACACACACACACACACACACACACACACACACACGCACGCACGCACACACACACACGCGCACACACGCGCACACACACACACACACACACACATGTCACACATACACACACACACACACACACACGAGTCATGCTTGCATACGCGAGTGCGTGCAGAGAGAGAGAGAGAGAGAGATGGAGAGAGAGAGAGAGAGAGAGAGAGAGAGAGAGAGAGAGAGAGAGAGAGAGAGAGAGAGAGAGAGAGAGAGAGAGAGAGAGAGAGAGAGAGAGTCCAACGAGTAAGTATTATCTTTTCTCTAATAACAAGCACTTTCATCCATTTTATGGATTGTGTGGACGTGTCTTCAAAACCCCCTCTGCATGGCCAGCAACAACAGCTCAGTACAACTCAGCAGCGGTCGGTTCATTTGATTCATCCACATCACAGACATCCCCACACATGTATGTCCTCTGACCCTCCCCGTCTGTTTCAGTGCTCTCTGCTTGGCACCATCACACTGTCACCATGACCTCCCAAAGAAACCAATCGCAACCGTGGATCGACTTCTTCATTCACCGGGTCGGTTTGCACAACACCACTTCCTCTACGCATCGTCTTTGATCGGGTGCCTGCGGTGTCATTCTTGTCATTTGCTTTGCCACGTTGTGCGTAGATCTGCTGGTCGTACCGTGCTTCACGTGCTGACGTCGTTTCTGTACATGAAGGGCTTGGATAGGCCTACATATCCACCACAGTGTTTTTGTTTTGTTTTGTATTGTTTTGTTTTATTAACTCATTCGCATCGCAATGATTTTGAATTATTTATAAAAAAATCACACATCACTCCAGCCATACACACAAACAAAACAGACATAAACAAAAAGAGAAATGAAAGAAGAGTACAGGTTTTTTCTTCAGGGTTAGACATAGGGAAGTGGTAGATCAGACTTTTTTTTATATATGTTACAGTCAAAATGAGAAATTAGTCATTACGGGTAATGCCTGGAATTTTTAGTCATTTCCAGAACTACCTGTTTCAATCAGCCATTACTGGAAATGACTAAAAACTTTAGTCATTACCGGTAATGCCTGAAATTCAGGAGGAATTTGTATATATATATAGACTTTATTGACATAGGGTAGCCATTCGTCATACTTGCTCTTAACATAAACAAACAAATAGATAAAAAAAAATGAAAGCGAACTAAAACTAATAAAATATGGTCTTAAAACACACCATTAATTGAAAGTGCATTAAAAGAAAAAAGTGGACACACACACACACACACACACACACACACACACACACACATCTTGCATATAGCGTCCTCTATCAACAATTTGATGATTATGACATTGCATAGTAGTACTACATGGCTAAATACGCATAATCGTGGCGTCCATAGTACAAAAAAAGACAACTCAACAACAGAGCATACAACAAAGATATTAAAATCATTGCTTGTAACATAAACAAAACCACATGACACTCAGAAAAAGTAAACAAGAAGAAAAAAGAAGTGAAAAGTAACAGATGATTTTAGATCGGATAAATGCTAGGAAACGAACATAGACCTATAATCAATGTAGCAAAACACTGGATTATACAATATAGCACAACCACAGATTTTCTTATTCATTTCTGTGGTAGGCCTACAACCTAATCCTACCGTTCATTTTTTCTTCTTCAATGCGTTAAGCTCGCGTGCGGCTGCATTGTTTGATCTGAATCGTGTCGATAAAAATAGCTCGTGCAGGTCTATGTCGAACATTGAGGCCGAAATAAAATTGACTCGCAAACTTATTATTCAGTTTGAGACATACACCCTCCTCCCCTGCGCGCGCGCACACACACGTACACACACACATACACTGACACACATAACGGCACGCGCGTGGTGTGTTGCGCGCACTCGCCTACACACATATACTGACACTGAAAGAGAGAGAGAGAGAGAGAGAGAGA
>JAGGCT020001529.1:27500-47500 GCA_017654935.2 Phymorhynchus buccinoides
TCATTTGCGCGGTTTTGCAAATGCGCGAAACGCGCATCCGCCAGCCTCTCGGCGCCCGTATCTCTGGCGTTTCTAGGCCGATTGCCTTCGCATTTGGCAGGAAGATGACCGGGGCCGGGGACTATCCGTGTGCCAAACTGGCAGCGAATCGATTCAGAAATGCCGGAGATACGGGCGCCGACAGGCCGCTTCACGTTTTCACAAACCGCGGCGTAACCAGACCCGACATTGACTCGTGATTTGGAACATGCGTGACCAGGGATAGTGACTATCGTCATGCAAAATTTCAACAGCATCCATTCATAAACACGCGCTATAAACCGATTTATTTTGCAGGACGCTAATTTCAACCAACACTTGACACATAACCAAAGACTCTCTCTCTAAAAGGGGAAGATGGACTACTTCAGAGTTACGGCGAGCCTGGCTGATAGAGTTATCATTAGTGGGGTAGTTCACAGTGGCGGCTATGCAAAGACTCAGATTGGAATTTGAACGGAGAATTCAACTGGCCTATCGACGTGTTATGTCATAAAGATGTTTAAAAGGGACACAACCAGTGTTTCTGTCCTCACTACTCATATAGGGAAAAGGGACCAGATGTTAATCTTTACTTTTCAATGTCTTTGGCTCTTTGCTTGCCTCCCTGCTGCGAGGGCGCTGCAGCTATTTTTATACAGACAATGGAGAGAGAGAGAGAGAGAGAGAGAGAGAGAGAGAGAGAGAGAGAGAGAGAGAGAGAAACTGACTGGGGTGTGGGTGTGGGTGGGGGGTGGGAGTAGAACCAGCAAGCTTCCCCCCCTAGGGATACTGGGAGGGGGTGGGGGGTGGCTTCCGTACAAATAGTTTCCCCACCTTCTGGAAGTTATGTGCTTATAACTACCTCTAATCTGTCAGTCTCTTTGATTCTGCCTTTTCCCTTTGCATGCTGTTATCTACTATCGTTCTGCCTTTCCGTTCCATTCTCCTGCCTTTTTTCAAGAAATACTTTCAAAAAGATTTCCTCTAGCCGAAGTCACACGTGCTGGGCCTAATTATTCTTAGTTAGGCGCATAGCAGCAGCATGATGCATCTACGTTCGTAATTGACAGAAATTCTCCTGCCTTTTTTCAAGAAATACTTTCAAAAATATTTCCTCTAGCCGAAGTCAGACAAGCTGGGCCTAATTATTCTTACATAGGCGCATAACAGCAGCATGATGCATCTACGTTCGTTATTGACAGAAACATGCCTGAACGACTGAAGAACAAGAACTTAGAAGAGAAGAAGTACTAGTACTACTCTCTCTCTCTCTCTCTCTCTCTCTCTCTCTCTCTCTCTCTCTCTGCGTGTGCGTGCGCGAGGTCAAAGTGAAAATGATTATGAAACACTCTTTCTGGGATAGGTCAAGATGTGCCCCCCCCCCCCCCCCCCCCCTACATTTCAGAGGGGGGGGGGGGGGGGGGCGGGGCACGCGCATCGCTGTCTGTGCACTCTCTCTGTATTTGCTGTCTGTCTCTCTCTCTGTCTCATGTCTCTGTATGTCTCTCTCTCTCTCTCTCTCTCTCTCTCTCTCTGTCTCTCTTGTCTGTCTGTCTTCTCTCTCTGTCTCTCTCTCTCTCTGTCTCTCTGTGCGTCTCAAAGTGAAAATGATTATGAAACACTCTTTCTGTGATAGGTCTGTCTCATTTCTGTCGCGCATCGCTGTCTGTCTGTCTCTGTCTCTCTCTCTCTCTCTCTCTGTATTTGTTTGTCTGTCTGTCTCTCTGTGTCTCATGTCTCTGTGCCTGCTCTGTCTTCTCTCTGGGCTCTATCTCTCTCTGTGGGGTCTGGGGGGGGGGCCTGGGGGGGGAGGGGGGGGGGGGGGGCTGGAGGGGGGGGGGGGTCTGGGGAGGTGGGGGGGGGGGGGGGGGGGGGGGGGGGGGGGCTGATGGAGGGGATGGTGGAGGGTGTGGTGGGGGGTGTTCAAGGGGGGATGGGGGGGATGGGGGATGGTTGGGGGTGGGGTAGGGTGGGGGGTGTTCATGGAGAAGAATGAATGCTTTTTTTGTTTTAGTTGTGGGTCCCCAGATTTATTAAAACGGAGCTACAATGGTTGAACCACAGATTAAGAACCTCTCTGGTTTAACTAAGTAGGCTTTCAGTTCGTTTTTCCTTTTAGTCCTTAGCGATCTGTCTACGATCGCAAAGGAGTATGTTTTCGTTCAGGTTTGTTTCCTTTTTTTGGTTTGTTTGTTTGTTCTTCTTTTCTGTCTGTCCCAAGGATCTCCCGAACCGCTTGACCGAATCGCTTCAAATTTTGTGTGGTTGTGTGTCCCCATGAGAGGAAGGCATCCGCGCAAAACTTTTTGCCGCCCTGACCTTGACCTTGGTGTATGACCTTGAACACCGAAAACCGTTAAGGGGTCATTACTTCCACACCGCAGGTCCTAGAGTCTTCAAACTTGGCATGGAGGTACTTTCACTTATGGTTGTTCTGCTGATGGTGTACCAATGAAGGTCAAGGTCAAGGTCAGGGAGATCGGTATTTCTTGAAAGTGGTATGGGTCTAATAATTGGGTTTTTCTGCCCCATGCATATCTTCCGAACCGCTTCACCGAATCGTTTCCAATTTTGTGTGGTGGCGTGTCACCATGAGAGGAAGGCATCCGCGCATAAATTATCACCATCATGACCTTCACCTTGGCGCATGACCTTGACAACCGAAAATCTTTAAGGGGCTATAACGTCCACACTGTTGGTTTTAGGGACTTCAAACTTGGCATGTAGGTACTTTAGCATATGTTTGTTCTGATGATTGCATACTGATCAAGGTCAAGGTCATGGAGATCGGTAGGCCTTGAACGTGGTAGGGGTCTAAAAAATTGGGTTTTCAGCCACAAAAGTAAAAATATAATATTTCGCGGACCGGGCGTAACCGGTACTCAGCGTTACCGCTACTTGGCGTTACCTGTACTAGGCGTTACCGGTACGGGGCGTTGCGCTAGTACACATTTACACCATGACAAAAACACTATGGTACAAACAAAAAACAACCGATGTTATTAATTAATAACACAATAGCAAGTCCTTTTTACAGATGTAATATAAACACAATCACATAAAATGAAAAAAAACCAACCTTTCCACAATATTTGTATTTGAAATATCAAATAAACTAGCAATCTTATTATATGTACAAGGGGGGAAAGGCTGATCGTACAACAAGCGTGCTGTAACAAAACGCAGCACGTTAGAGGGACAACAAATTAAGTTATGTACACATATTATTATGTTAGGGGGGCTAATAGATTCCACTTAATCTGTCCTATTCATTCTTCTCATGGTCCACAATTATTGGGCGCAAGGCATATGGATTTTATGTGAGCTTGTCAATATTCTTCTCAAGGTATCTGTGTTGTACACACTTTGTTACTCAATGTATCTGTATTGTACACACTTTGTTACTCAATGTATCTGTGTTGTACACACTGTGTTACTCAATGTATTTGTGTGTTGTACACACTTTGCTACTCAATGTATTTGTGTTGTACACACTTTGTTACTCAATGTATCTGTGTTGTACACACTGTGTTACTCAATGTATTTGTGTTGTACACACTTTGCTATTCAAGGTATTTGTGTTCTACACACTTTGTTACTCAATGTATCTGTGTTGCACACACTTTGTTACTCAATGTATTTGTGTTGGACACACTCTGTTACTCGAGGAACATCAGTCGATGGCTTAGAGTCAAAACGGACTATCTTTAGATAGTCCATTGACGCATTATTGATGTCATTGCAAAAACTAACAACTTGTATTAAAAAAGACTGCAAATAATATAAAATGGGGATTATGCTTTTTATATTTCTGCAGTCTTTTTTTGAAACAAAGTTATTAGTTTTCACAATATGTTAACAATGCGTCAATGGATTATCTAAAGATAGTCCGTTTTGACTCCAAGCCATGATTCTGTTGTACACACTTTGTTGGTTTAAACGAATTGTTTTTATTGAATAACACATAGTAAAGCAGCAACATAAATTGGAACGAGCACAACAAGCTTAGAGCTTATACAAGGCGCTCAATGTTACTCAATGTACTGGTACGTGTCTTTGATGGATCCCCAGGCCCTGGACAGCATGCTGCATATCCTGTCATTCTGGGATTGTGGTTCTGCTGATGTGGGCAACACCTCTCCTGCAATAAGCACAGGATCGAGGTCCTGCTGTGGCTGTGGTGCCACAGCAGCGTCTTGCTCTGCAGAACAGCTGCTACGGACCGTTTCCGCCATCTCTTCACAGGGTGGGGAAACAGTTGTGTCAGGGAAGATCGAATTGGAGCTTTCTGTCTCCATGATTTGAACATTCTCTGCTGGTCCCAATTCGCCATCATCTGTTTGTCGCAGGTCAACGACATCATTTTCTTGCGGTTCTCCAGTGTTGTACTGTTCATAATCATCCTCTTCTTCTTCCTGGTCATCAAACACTCGCTTGGGGCGAGTCTGGTGAGCCCTATAGTCTGTAGGACTGGGGCGATAGGACGAGCAATCCGCTTCGTCATTGTCCTCTTCAGACATCTCTGTATATGGTTCAAATGGAACGTTGCTGGTGAGTCCCATCTCTTCACAGGGTGGGGAAACTACCGTGACAGGGAAGTTCGAATTGGAGTTTTCTGTCGTCATGATTTGAACATTCTCTGCTGGTCCTAGTTCGCTGTTATTCACATCACTACTTGCGTGACTGCTTATTTTAGCACCGATTTGTCGCAGGGCAACGACGTCAGGATCGTGTTCTTGCGGTTCTGCAGTGCTGTATTGTTCAACCTCCTCCTCCTCTTCTTCTTCTTCTTCAAACAGACGCTTGGGGGGAGTTTGGTGAGCTCTACAGTCGGTAGGGCTGGGGTGGTAGGACGAGCATTCCTCGAGGCTCCCTTCGTTGTTTGTTTCTTCGGACGTTTCTGGTTCGGGGTTCGGGGTGAGTGCCACGTGCTCAGAATTGTTCGAAGATTTTTCCTTAACTGGAGTAGGTGGATCCAAAGCGCGCCCCTGAACTTCAGTTCTTTCGCCGATTTCGCTATGCACACTTTTTGACATCAGCTTTCCTCCAGCTACTGTGAGGTTGTCCACTTGTTTTATGTATAGGACAGTCACGTTTGCCCGCGAATGGGATGGCGTGTTTGTTTCGGCTTGTGGTGGAGTTGACAGTTGATTTTGTTTCTCCAGTTGAGATGACTGAATCCAATGGGGAACATGCGCAGTTGCATGTCCAGGACTAGTTGCAGAATCTGTTTCCAAGAGGCTGACTTGTGTTTCTGCCTGCCTGGCCCCCACACCGGGCTCCACTGTTGTTCCAGAACTGCACAGCGCTTCGCTAACTGTAGAAGAGCGTGTTGGAATGCTTGATAACAGGTCACCATGGACCACCACTGCATTGCTTCCATGTCCTCTTCTTCTCCCCTCTCCTACTCCTTCTCCACCTCCATTGGACCCTCCCGCCATGTCTCCTGGTTGAACCCATGGGTCTGTGAAAATAAAAACCGAACAACCAAAACTTTTAGGCTGAATAAAACGAAGTAATACTCGCGTCAGAGTTCAGTGTGTTCATAAATTGCCTGTTCACAGAAGAACTCGCGTGCTAAAACTAGTGGAAGATAGGTAGTGTTAAGTGAGTTTTTACCCTAAACAAAGAATGCAAATAGCATCATGCTGTCATACCCTTTCTCCTCACCGACACAAACTAGCACAGTACAAACATCCTCCATTCCCTAATTCCTTCTTTTTGCTCTCCCCCCCCCCCCTCTCTCTCTCTCTCTCTCTCTCTCTCTCTCTCTCTCTCTCTCTCTCTCTCTCTCTCTCTCTCTCTCTATCTATCTCTCTCTCTTGAAATGTTGTGTAACTACCCCCAATGACATGGGACAATGGCCCATTCATTATAGTTGTTCATTGGTCAATCCTTTCTCTCTCTTATGCAGTTGTAATGCTTTGTAACCATCCCCAGTGACATGGACCTACGGCCTTTTCATTAAAATTGTTAATTGTTCAGTGCTCTCTCTCTCTCTCTCTCTCTCTCTCTCTCTCTCTCTCTCTCTCTCTCTCTCTCTCTCAGATATATAAAGTGTTCCAGTGTCCAGTCTCTCTCTCTCTCTCTCTCTCTCTCTCTCTCTCTCTCTCTCTCTCTCTCTCTCTCTCTCTCCCCTATGCAGTTGTGTGCCTCAAATATATTTTGTAACCTCCCCCAGTAACATGGGCCAACGGCCTATTCATTAGAATTGTTCAGTGTTCTCTCTCTCTCTCTCTCTTTCGTCGAAAGGGTGAGTCACTGCTAATAATAGATAGGCGAGTCACAGCTAAAAATAAATCTGTGGTCACGCGCAAGCCTACTGCGGGACTCTCACAGCTGGCTGGCTGGCTGGCTGGCTGTTTGCTTGGACAAACATCCGTTACTCCTTTATAGAGATAGAAGAAGAAGACAGAAGAAGAAGATGAAACCAGAGGGAAATATTTCATAAGCAAGGAAGGAAGAAAGGAAGTTATAAGTCACGGCAGCATGAAGCATCTGCGTTCATAATTGATAGGAGCCTGTCCGAGCGATCGAAGAAGAAGAAGAAGAACAATAATGAAGAAAAGAAACATAAAAAATATGTGGTGGTGCCCCCTCCCTTCCGCCCACTCCCCTCTACTTTAAAAAATATGATGAAAAGACCCCTCCCAACCCCCCCCCAAAAAAAACAACCCCAACACCAAGTGCAACTCCGAGCGGCTGCAAAGTCCCCTCGCAGCATCGCCGAGCTACTCTGAAATCGGAATGTGTCGGTTGTACACATACATAAAAACGCATCAAAACAGCACGTAACTACATAAAAACGCATAAAAACAGCACGTAACTGAATACTTTTTTTTATATATAGCCTTGGGGTTCGGACCCGTGCTTTGAGCGCGCGCGACCATGCGCACACGAGCGCACAGAAACATTCATGCCAACTGTGTTATAGACCATTCATCAAGAAATGTTGTGAAAAAACTGCATTGAAATACATGCAAAACTTCGCGAGATATTAGCGATTATGTGTTTTGGGGTTTGAACCCCGTAACTGGCGCGACCTTGACCTTAATGTAAAACCAAATACATCAGTGGATAGCTTGCATCTTGGCAAACTAGTATACCAAATTTGATGATGATAGACTGAATAGTTTTTGAGAAAAACGGACGAATAGCCAGACGGACGGACGGACGGACGCCGGACGGACGGACGGACGGACGGACGGACGGACGGACGGACCAGACAAAAACAATAGTTCCCCGAACCTTCGGCTCGGGGACTAAAAATTGTGGCGAAGGTCAGACTCAACCCGCGACAACGAACGTGTATAGAAGTCCGTGCCGCGACCTACGGATTTGCGACCCGGCGTCTTACTTATGGAGCTATTAATGCTTCGTCGAAAGTCGATGTAAAAATTTCATTATAAGAGGAAGAAGGGAAAGCAGTCAAAGTCGGAGCAGTGACGCAGCTTCAAAATAATGCCAATTGACACGCGAGCAACATTTTGCCTTCAAAATCAACTTTCCCAAGCAAAATTTTTAATCCGACCAAGCGGAATAAATAGACGAAGCGCGCATCTTGACCCGCAACGTGAGCAAAAGTCCGACATTTACGTGGTAGGCCCCTACTAGAGTTTTTAGGGTCCCCTCCTCGGATCCTTAGCGCATTTAATATATAGATAAGCATGCATGGAAGTAGGCCTAACCAAACAAGCAGGCAGGAAGGCACCAAGCAAAGGAGGAAGGCAACAAAACAAGAGGTAACCAGGCTGATTAAGTTGGTAAGTCAGTCAGTCAGTAAAGCAGTGAATCAGTCACTCAGTAACGAGCAAACAAGCCACCTAACCAGCGGTCAACTAACCATTGGTATGTTAGTACGTAAACAAGTATGTAATTAAGTAAGTAAAGCAAAATTGCTAATATACTTACTCATATGACGGTAGAGTTCCAAACTTTCATCTAGTAGTAAATCTTCCAGAATCTGCCACCAGGTTGGCTTCTTTTTCAATGAACGCTTCACTTTACGAAGCAGTTCCCAGATAGTGTCAGTGTCGCTGTGGATCAATGTCTTCTTCATCAGCACCTCCTGTATACACACAGAAGGTTGTAGGCTACACAAGCGCGGGAACGCTTAGGTTTGGGCAGAGGAAGCTAATGCAGTAAATGAAGGTAAAGATCACCCCGTTTCAAATGTACATGACTCTTTTGAAAGCCGCATACGGCATTGATTCGCACAGCTTCCTACATGTCATAGTCTAAGTTAGTGTGTCCTCTACGAATATGATAATGTTGATGTCATTCAAAACTTTTTACTCTGTCTGTGACATAAAGGTAAAGATGTGCCACCCTCATGCATTTCTCGGTTAATTGTATTTTTCCGTTTTTGCCTTTCTTACCATACATAAAGCTGTATTTTAGGAACATTTTTAGCTAATTACCTTTAAGGAATACTAACCCTAAACCTAACCCTACCCCTAAACCTAAACCTACCCCCCACTATGTACTGCAGTACACCGCGATTTGTCACAGTTGTGGTTCGTTGCGTTTTTCCGTCTTATAGGGTGGGGGGTAGGGTTAGGGTTAGGGCTAGGGTTAGGGTTAGGGTTAGTATTCCAAAAAGGTTATTAGCTAAAAATGTTCCTAAAATACAGCTTTATGTATGGTAAGAAAGGCAATAACGGAAAAATACAATTAACCGAGATAGGTAGGGGGGGTGGCACATCTTGACCTTTACCAAAAGTTTCTAACTAACTACAGCAGAGATTTATGACTCATGTCGTTTGAACTTTCTTATGATGTTTCCTCCTATTCATCATTATCACTCCCACAATCGCCATCACTGTCACCATCATCAGTACCAGCACCAGCATCATCATTACCAATGGCCATATTTATTATGATTAGGATTCCCCCCTCAAGGGGTAATGCAATTGTTAAAGTAAAAATGTTTCTTTTTCTTTTCATTCCTTTTTTTTCTCCAATTTGGCTAAAAGTATCAAAACAATCGCGAAATAGGCGAGATGTTAATCATGAATGTCTCAAAAATGTCTGAATGGAATGTGTTTATATTTTTTGGTATTTACTAAAAATGTAAATTTCCAACATTTCTGATATAGGGCCTAATAGTGAACCGGAAGTACCAACCGGAAGTGCCTTTGCTAGGAAATTGCAGATAAGCTTTTGTTAAATAGTTTCGAGGTTAATCAATGTTATGTAAATTGGGTTGTATCAGTCAATGATTTTCACTTTTGGCATTCTTGTTTTTCACCCGATGTTGCTTAAATTTGCAGGAAAGTTGGACACTATTCTTATGTCAAATTTGTAATATTAACCCGATGGGCCCATTCAGTGAGAATACTATTATCATTGTAAAAAACAAAATTTTCTTTTTGTTTTCTTCCCCTTTTTTCCATCCGATTTGGTTGAAGTTTTCAAGAAAGTTGCAGGATTATGTGGGTATGCGAAATTTGAAATATTAAGGTACTAGTACCACCTAAGCCGAAGCACGTTTTTGTGATTTTTGTTATATGGCCTTTGTATTGTTTTATTTCTATGCAACTGGCTTTATATTGAGAAAATACACTGAAATTGATGTAGAAGGGCTTAAAGGGGCACCCTGACGGATGAGTTTTCGCAAGAAACACATCTAGATCAGCAGGAAAACACCCTTTACAGAGATCGCAACACTCACTTTGCTCTGGTTTCCCAGAAATCAAGCCGTCAAAAAGGCGATTCCTCCTTGGCGGAGGTGCTGGAAGTCAAATTCTTTCACCCAAAGAGAAGGCGTCTGCCGTCTCATTTTTAATGGCTGCCTGTGTTTAGACCAAATTGTTTGCACGAACTTTTCGCAATACAAGCCTTTTTATTTAAATTTTTTAAAATTTGATACAGTTTATCTAAAGGAGGTCGCATCACAACAAAGGAAATAGCTCCTCTTTTTTTTTTTTACTGAACTACAAAAAAAGAAAACGCTTCAACCACAATGAGTGACCTCCACCCACCCCATCCAAAATGGCTACTATATCCGCCAAGGACAAATCGCTGTTTTTACGGTTTAATTTCTAAGAAACCAGAGCAAAGTGAGTGTTCCAATCCTTGAAAAGGCTGTCTTTCTGGTGATCTCGACGTGTTCCTTGCAAAAACTCATCCGTCCGAGTCCACCTTTAAAATTTGCAAAATGATAGATTTCTATTAATGTTACTATCTATTCTAACTAAATACTTACCAACACTCAAACAATAGCAAAGACTACCTCAGTTTGGAAACCATACCCTAGCAACATAAAAACAAAAAGGGCAAAGAACTATAACTCTCCCTTTCCGGAAGTAAGTATATCTCCCTTTACTTCCTGTCATGTGGTCCCTTTGCCTTAGGAGCTCACTATAAGATTTCCCTGCATCAGGAGGGAGGTGGGTGGGATGCTTAGATTGTTTGAATGTTGGTAAGTATTTAGTTAGAATAGATAGTAACATTAATATAAATCTATCAATCTATTCTAACAATACTGACCAACACTCAAACAATAGCAGATTCCCATAGAGGAGGAAGGTGATGCTAAACAGAAACACCCATAATACAATAATACTCATAACATGAGTACATACATGCTGATGCTCATTGGTTATACAATATGAATGTACATTTCATATATCATTTCATATTTTTTCCCTGTAGGTCATAAATACGACATCCCAAAATAATTGTTTTACTTACATCAGCAAGACACCGGAGATTGAGCCACATCTACACGTATGATGGCAAAGGCATCATCCAGTCTTCAAGTAGAGATGTCACGAAAGTAATAACTCAGAAACGTGTTCTGAGACCTCCAGAAGGCCAACTCCAGTATCTTAGATAATGGAACACCTTTAGCCAGTGCCAAAGAGGAGCTAATGGCACGAAGTTCGTGTGCCCTGATAGGGTTAGACAGTAGTTTGAGGCTAGCTTTGGAATAAGCTAGTTTGACCAGATCAATGATCCACCAAGAAATGGTGGCCTTGGAAATATCGTTTTTATAGTTCTCGTTCAGAGAAATAAAAAAAACGACGTTTAGAGCCACGGAAGGACTTAGTACGCAGAAGATTGATATACGGGCAAAGATTGATATACAAGTCGTCATTACAAAGAATAGAACCAAGGCTAGAGATAACAATCATTGTAGAATCAACATCACCAGGTTGATTTTCGCACGAAACTCCGGTAGAAAAGAAAGAGAAACAGACAAAAAATCTGAGTCAAATTCTATGTCTTGAGCAAGGACGCTAAGCGCATGAACACCACTAATCCACCTAGAAGATGCGAGAGCCACCAGGAAAAGCGTCTCATACGTCAAGAGCTTTAACGAAAGACTTTGAAGAGGTTCACAACAGTCTCTCAGAAAGTTGAGAACCAGAAAAACATCCCATAGTGGAAAGTGATGAAGTTTGGAAGGAGCTTGAAGCCAAATGGCGTTGATGAAGTGTGAGACCTGAACTGTAGACAAACACTCTGGTGAATGAATGCCTAACGCCATGGAAATGGTGTTACTAATAGCTGCTTTGTATATGGCTAAAGTTTGAGCCCAGAGTTTCTTGGAATGAAAAAGGTGAGTAAGAAACTCGATAAAATGAACCACAGAGAGACGAAGTGGTTATGTCTTACGTTTTTTGCAAAAACTAACCCACATTCGCCAACGTAAATCATACAAAGCGTTCGTACTCTGACGTCTGGAAGTCAATAGCAGATCTATGGTTCATGAAGAGAACCCTTTGCTTCTCAATCCCTGACGCATAGTAGCCATGCGGTCAGGTTCAGCCTTGAAGGGTCTGGGTGGCCGATGCCTGACCTTAGCTGAAGAAGTGTATTTGGAGTGAGAAGCAGATGCAGAGGAGTGTCGTGTGACAGAGCTAGAATTTCGGGAAACCACTGGCTTGATGGCCAGAATGGTGTGATGAGAATCATCCGAGGTGAGTCTCTGGAACATTTCTCCAGCACCCTGTGTACTGGGGATCAGGGGCGTTAGTGGAAAGGCATAGACACAAAAATGGTCCATGGAATGGTGAATGCATTCCGGGCGAATGCCTGAAGGACCCGAAATGGGGAGACATAAAGAGGAAGTCAAGCGCTGTAGCAAGTGGCAAACAGATCAATCAAGGGCTATCCCCAAAGATCCCAGACTGGAGTCAAGGCCTGATGTGCGATCGTCCACTCTGTTGGCAGAATCTGCGACGAACGGCTTAGTTGGTCCGCTAAAACATTCAGTTTTCTGGGGACAAACTCCACTGTCACCATGATGTCCTGGGCGTGAGCCCAGAGGAGAATGTCCTCTGCCACTAACAAGAGGGAGGCTGACTGAGTCCCTCCCTGACGCCGCAGATACGACAGGCATGTCGTATTGTCACTGGAAATCGTTACTCCTTGGGATAGAAAAGAGGAGCGAAATGTAGAAGCGCTCTTCTGATCACTTCTAACTCCAGCCTGTTGATGTGCCAAGTCTGCTCCTTCAGAGACCACAGACCTGAGACCTCCTTGTCGTCTGCAAGGGACGTTTGTAGAGTCTGCCCAGAGGTCGGAGGTCGGAAACTGACTCCATCAAACCTAGGATACGAAAAAGCTGTCAGGAGTGGTTGAAGGAGCCTTTAACAGAACGGACAGAGTCTGAGACAAAGACTGAAGTCGTTCCTCAGTGAGGGACACCTGCAAATATGTCGTGTCGAATTGCATACCCAGGTAGTGAAAAGATTGACTCAGAGTCAAATCCGATTTGACCTCGTTGATCTGAAAACCTAGAGCTCTGGAAAGGTTGTTCAACTCCTGGGTGTGCAAAAAGCATAGACGTTGATTGGTCGCCAGAACCAACCAATTGTCCAGGTAGACCTTGAGTCTGATTCCCCATGAACGAGCCAGAAATGCTAGCTCCTTGGTCACCATTGGTGAAAATCCAAGGAGCTAGCCACAGACCAAAGGGGAGAGCTTTGAACTGAAACGTCGTTCCTTTCCAGAGAAACTGAAGAAACGTTTGCCTGACCGGGTGGATGAGAAGATGGAAGTAGGCATATCAAAGGTCCACGGAAGTAGCCCAATCCCCTGGTCGAAGAGCCGACCGCACTGAAGCAGCCATTTCCATCTTGAAACGGATGGGCTTGATGAACCGGTTGAGAGGAGAAAGATCCAGGACAAGCCTGAAACTGCCCAATTTTTTGGGGACAGTGAACAGCCGAGAATACAAACCCGGGCCTGGAGAGTCCAACCAGCCCTTTGTCGAGAAGGGAATCGACTTCTGACTGAAGGATGCGAAGGCGTTCTGTGTCCACAGGTGGGGGCTTGGCGATAGGAACTCGGGAGAGAGGAGGTTCCCGTATAAGCAGAAACCTGAAACCTGCCCGTACCACCCGAAGAACCCAGACATTCCTCACGAGTCTCTGCCATGCTGGGTAAGCAGCATGAAGAGAACCGAGACTTGAAAGAGGAATGTCTATGGGTTCTTTGGCTGATACAGGCCCTAACGAAAAGACTGTTTCTGCTTCGGGTTGGACGGTCGAGAAGAACGTCCACCTTGAGTAGCAGACTTGACTTGACGAGACTGGAAAGGTTAACGGGCAGAGAACAAGTGAGCCTTGGAAGACGATGGACGAGAGGAGCCATGGTGAGAGAAGACATGCTTCCTGAAGACCAGCGCACGAGTGAAAGAGGAAGAGACTGGACGAGTGGAACCTTCCTGAGAGTCAAGGCAGAACCTCTTGGTAACCGCTCTGGTCATCGCGCCCTGGCAAAACTCTGCCTTACGCCTTTGCGCAGACTCTAAGCTGGGATCCAGAACGCAATGACCAAACAAACCGGTGACAGGGAGAGGAAGAGAGCGAAGTCTCTCTTTCTCCGACTGTGAAAGATTGACGTGATTCTCCCCGAGAAAAGAATATCATCCAAGAGCACGTAATGAGGCGACAATGTCCGAAAGGTTTCGAAGAGTGTCATTAAAAATCGACAGAATGATACCCAATGTAGGCTTATCGATGGATTCAAAAAGCCTTAAGTCTTCCGGCGAACCGGAAGTGGACTTGCCCAAAATACAGGCCACTGACTGCAAAAGGGAGTTCAAGACTCCACAGGCCTTCAATGCCTCCGACAAAGAAGACTCTACTCCTTTGAAAACCGAAGGTTTGAGAGGAACACCCATCATCCTTTAAGAGGATATCCGAAGTTTGGCGACTTCTGATTTGGACGGTTTTGAGTAAGATTCGAAAGGAAGGAAGTTCTCAGCCAAGACAAATGGCGAAGAAAACTTGGGGGTTACAAAAGAACCAACCGCGGAAGAGTTGTCCAAAGACTGAAGTTCTTCATCCACTTCATTCTGTTTAACAGAGCGAAGAGAACTATTGATCCGCAAGGAAGACTCGGATTTGTGGATGGAAACCATAAGTGGATCAGAACACTTGAGTTTCAAGGAGAGTTTCGAATCACGTCGAAAGGAACCCACAATATTGTCCATAGCCGAAAAGGAACTTCGAAACTCATGTTCCACAACATCCAGACAGTATGGTCGAAGCATGTCCAACAGAGCATGTTTCGAGAAATCCACTGGATTGGAATGAGAATCCAAAATTTTAAAGTCTTTGAGATACTTTTTGCTGAACTCGATCCTTGAATTCATCCGGTTGCACCGGGTGTTCGTCATCCAAGGGAGGAGGCTACATCAACACCCATTGCTGATACCGGTTGTGTTCAACCGGGAAAAAATCCAGCCAGGAAGAATGTCCGGTTCCAGATCGGGAACGACCATGATCCTGAGAACCGGAAGAATCTTCATACACTGTATCACCGGACCCTTGGTGATTACCTGTTGAAAAACCGGGAGGTGCAAGTCCACCATCGGCGCCATGCCTTGGGTTGGACTTTGCCGGTATATAGGTCAAATATTATCCATGGTGGACCGACCTAACCGGGCGATTGGTACTCGGAAATCCATCCTTCAGTTGACCGGTTACCGTGGCGTAAACTAGACAGTTGCCTCAGAACGTCCGTGAAGGACAGGCACTACCGGAGCATTGGTGCCTCGGCAGGCAACCAAGCTGTCTCCCACAGAGCCAACACAGACCACACTCGCAGGGTATTGGCTGTGAGACTCGGCCAGGTTTGGCCAAGTAGACGGGCTGTCTACATTCGATCTGGGATCCAAGATCGAGTCGGACCTGGTAATGGTTGGAACCGCAACAGAGCGTGGAGGCCTCCCACTTGGCTGGACCAGTTTCGGACACGAAACCCGGAGAGCCGCCGTAGTCCTCAGAGACGAAACCCAGTAGACATGCTTAGCCAGGAGTGTAGACCTGGGAGGGAACCAAAGAAAAACAGTCGCAGAAGAAGCACGTGGAGGGGACTTGGAAGCTGCAACAGAAGGAGAGAAAGCTTCCAAGGAAGGAGGAGAAGTAGAGCCAAAATAATCCAAGGAGAAAGTGGAAGAAGTTGTAGACACTTGAAAACCGGAGGAAGAGTACTTGAGAAAGGACTGAAACAGAATGGACGGGTCGAAAACTGGAGTCGATACCGAGACAGAAGAAGACTGACGAAGATTTCGGAAGAGCCGTTTCCGAAGAAACTTGAACCCTTTCTGAAGAAGAAGAAGGAGTCTTAGAAGAAGACTTGACAGAAGAAGAAGACTGTTTCTTAGCTGAACGAGATGAAGGTTTGGAAGACTTTGAAACAGAAGAGTGACTGACTGGAGAGACGAATCTCCCAAGTTCGTCATGTGGAATTTCAACCGAGTTAGACTCGGTTGAAACCACCACGGAAGAAGAAGAAGAAGTCATGTTGCTCGATCGAGCAACACCAGAAGAAGACGACATGCTAACAAAGTAAGACAGTGAAAACATTTCAAGTCAAGAAAGTCAAGAAAGTCAAGAAAGAACCGGCCAAAGGCCGAAAATGAAACACTCAGAGAAACCAAAGAATGAAATAATGGTTAAAATAAACTAGTATGGACCAAACCGACCAAGGTGAACCAAGTCTAAAATGGAGAGGCGCAGGGAGGTTTCCAAAGAGGACCCGTCATTCCACATGGAAAATGGAAAAGTGAGCTCCTAAGGCAAAGGGACAGCGTGACCGGAAGTAAAGGGAGATATACTTACTTCCGGAAAGGGAGAGTTATAGTCCTTTGCCCTTTTTGTTTTTATGTTGCTAGGGTATGGCTTCCAAACTGAGGTAGTCTTTACTATTGTTTGAGTGTTGGTCAATATGATTAGAACAGATATATATTTTTTAGGAGTGTTTAGAGTCGAAAATACAGAATGTTCACGAAATGTTCATGTAATGTGGTTTGTAAATGATATCACAAGAACTAATTGAGATAAAGACTTCAGATTTTGCACACTTCCACTGGCCAGTTGCATGAACCTCAAAGTGGGCTTCTCTTGTGCTGTTAAACTTTTTTTGTGTGTTAAATGTGTATATTTTTTTCATCATAATTGTTGCAAGCAACCGTAGGAAAATATATAATAGACCTACCTGCTTTCTATTTGGTTCATGCACAAAACTGTTCATATTCTTTGTTTGGGTGAAAATTGAAAGCTCTCCAATGATTATATTTGTGTTAATCAGTGTCAAAGTAAATAAAGCAATTTTCATGTCTGCGACGTGAACATTCTGTGTTTTCGCCTCTAAACACACCTAAAAAACAAAATCTGCAAAGCTTAAGCCCTTCTACATTAATTTCAATGTAGTTTCTCAATATAAAGCCAATTGCATAAAAATAAAACAATAAAAAGGCAATATAACCAAAAAGACAAACTAGTACCTTAAATGAATTGGCCGAATTTCTCGCGAAATACGGCCAAAAATCTCAAACTAGGTAAAATTTCAATCTTGAATATCTCAAAAACGGTTGGATGGAATGCTTTGATACTTTCTATATTTACTATAAAAAAAAGTTTCTTACAACACTTCAGACATAACACTGAAACGATTGTACCAACCGGAAGTGCCCTGGCAAGGAACCTGCAAGCAAATTTGTGTTCACAAAATAGCCTACACGGATTTTAACTGGAAGTGACGTCAATAAATTAACTTTCCGATTGTGTAGCCCTTTGGCCCAGTGCAAAAAGGAGTTTGGTGGTGATATACTAAATAGATTGGAAGTTATTCAAATTTATGTAAATTGGGCTCACTTATTTCCATTTTGGGGATGTCTTTTTCTTCAAAACCCGAATTCGCTGAAAATTGCAGGAAAGTTCAAGGACACTATTCTTATGCCACTTTGCAATGTTACACCGATTGGCCAAATTGTGGCCGAAATAGGGCCACAAATGGCCACGTTAGGCCAAAGTTTATTCTTGAATAACTCGAAAACGGATGCACCGAACGCGTCCATATTTTCAGTATTTATTACAGAGAACTTGGTAACACTTCCGGTATAAAACCAAACCTAAAGTACCAACTAGAAGTGGGGGAAGAAAGGGTGGAGGAGGGGAGAATCCTTCCATGTATTTGAAAAGCAAATACAAGCCCTATGGTTATCATTGACATATAAATAATCCATCTGGTATAGTCGTTATCGTGTGTGTAACCTTATATAAAACAGACCGTATGCAACACACTTAGAGAACAACAAACACTGCTGTGTTTAAACTGGTCTACAATGTTTCTGTAAAATTACTCAACAAGCTTAGTGAAGTGGTAGTGACAATTGTATGGTAGGTTCATTGATCTTTTACATCAATGTAAGCTTCTTCTTCTTCTTCTTCGTTCGTTCAGACAGTTTCCTGTCGATTATGAGCGCAGAGGCGTCATGCTGCCGTCATGCGCCTAACTAAGAAATAGTTAGGCCCAGCAAGTCCGACTTCGGATGGAGGAAATGTTTTTGAAAGCGTTTCGTGAAAAAAGGCAAGAGAATGGACCGGTAAGGCAGAAATATAGTAGATGACGGTAAGCAAAGGGAAAAGGCAGAGTCAAATAGAGTGACAGATTAGAGGAAGTTGCAAGCACATACCTTCCAGACAGTGGGGGAACTATTTATGCAAAAAGACCCCCCGGCATCCCCACGGGGGGCAATGTAAACTGAGCACACAGATTTGTTGGGTTTTGTGTGTGATTGACTCTAATCTCTCAAACCAAAAGGAAAATACATTGACTCTTAGTGATGCAGCTTTGGGGTTAATTTGTCTTTGGAACCAAAGGTAAATCCAACGCTCACTATCCTTATGTCCTCATGGCCAAGGCAGTAGGGGTAAAACATCTTTACAATGAATAAACTCTAGCCCAGCTTTTTTTCTGAATAGTAGTTGTCTCTTAATTATTGTAATATCTAGTGATAATACTCGGACACAGAATAACCGGCACACTTACCACATCGTCGTCCCCCAGAATAGAATCAAATTGAATAATGTGTTTAGTGCTGAGAGTCTTGCACACTTGCGTGGAGATGGGCTTCAGTAGCTCTTTCTTTAAAGAGACTTGCTCCAGAAATTTCAGCTGCAAAGAAAAGAAACACAAAGTATGCGGTTTTTTAATCGTCACGAAAGATCCAAAGTGTCTGTCTGCCTATGCGTTCTGAAAACACTAGACTGTGTGCATTGTTGTAGTGTAGTTGTGCGCGTTTTCTGTGTTTTTGCAGATTTCAAAGAAAAACATAGTGCAGTACGTTGCTCGCCAACTTTGGGGTAAAGTTGTATTTTAGACAACTGCCTCATGTTTACGACCCTCACTCTCAAAGTCTGTTGCTTTCAGCTTTATTAACACAATCCTGGTCCAATCATCGGGTCTTTTGCTTACTTCCCAGGGGCGGATCTAGGGGGGGGGGTACAGGGTTTCCAGACCCCCCTCCCCAGGCCAAAAAAAAAAGAAAAAGAGGAACCCGCCTGTCGCCCAAAATGTACGTTATAGAAGGGTGAAAAGTACGAAAATGACTCGATTTTTGGCTTAAATAGGCAATCAAATGCCAATGTAGCGTCCCGGGACCCCCCCCGGGACACCCCCCCGGAACACCCCCCGGTACCCCCCCCCCCTACGAATCATCTGGTCCACCCCTGCTGCCACTTTAAGTACCTCAATGATATCCAATCATATCTTACTTGAAATATTATACGCTAAATTAACATAGGCTAATCAATTCCAAGGAAGAAAGGGATTTGTTTAGTTTTCACCGTTTTCATCGATCTGAGGGGAAAGAAGATTATAAACAGGGAGTGAAAATACAAACTAGGCCTAATGCGTAAGGTTTATCAAATCAACAAAACCGAGCTTAGCTTGCAACTGTTTTTAATTACATATTCTTCTTATGGTTCTCTGGGTTTCTTATTGCGAGTATGGGGTGTGTGCCTGCGCGTCTGTGAGTTTGTGTGTATGTCATGCGTGCTTAGAGAGAGAGAGAGAGAGAGAGAGAGAGAGAGAGAGAGAGAGAGAGAGAGAGAGAGAGAGAGAGAGAGAGAGAGAGTCACTCTCTCTCTGTGTGTGTGTGTGTGTGTGTGTGTGTCTGTCTGTCTGTCTGTCTGTGCTAAGTAAGCCTAAGCCAAGGGGCGTGTAAACATAGGCCCTACTAATCTTATGTCTCTTCCGTGCGCATAGCCTACACTCATTAATTCAGGTGCGTGTACAGAGATCTACATATGTGTTTGTGAATGTATATGTGCATGTAACCGCTACGTGTATCCATTTATGGATGTGTTCTAAAGAGACACAAAGTAAGCTTTTAATAGTCACATATATCTCCATGACTGGGCCTTTACATTGCAACTTAATAGGGGGCGGGGGATCCCAACCTGACAAAATTCCCTGATCACGTCAAATTCAGTTCATCTCCTTACGTCAAAGATGTGCCACCCCCCCCCCCTGCATTTCTCGGTTAATTCTATTTTTCCGTTCTTGCCTTTCTTACCATACATAAAGCTGTATTTTAGGAACATATTGAGCTAATAACCTTTTTGGAATACTAACCCTAACCCTAACCCTAGCCCTAAACCTAACCCTACCCCCCACTATGTACTGCAGTACACCGCGATTTGTCACAGTTGTGGTTCGTTGCGTTTTTCCAT
>JAGGCT020001530.1:0-2500 GCA_017654935.2 Phymorhynchus buccinoides
GGTTGTTGTTTTAAACGTACCTGGTTTTCGGACATCTGGTTCCGGTGACATAGTTTTCTCCAAATAACCAGCGAGGGTTTCGAGATTTCCGTCTGTGATTTCCATTGCTGAAAATGAAGATCTTTCTGGAAAATACAGGCATAACATTATTATTAACAATAATCTTTTATTTTAATTTAATCCTTGAAAACTGCCCCACAAATTATTCATGTAGTTTACACTTGTGACTTCAGAGACAAAACCAACTTTCTCGGTGTAGGTGCAACAAGAATATATTATATACACAGACTGTCAAGGTACAGTCAAACCCTGTCTACTGAGCACTACTAGGCACCCCGATATCGTGAACACCCCAGTGGCCCACCAATCAGGACAGTTTTACTCACTCCCTTCTTTACTGATACATGTTTCAAGTAATATATAATTACTTAAATATGAATTTCACCGGTGTAATGGCCACCAACACAATGCAATCATGGACAGTTTTGGTCAAGTCTGTTGAGTGGTCAGAATACTGAGGCTTCTGGAAGTTTCTTCTTCTTCCTCTTCTGATTGGGGATGTTAACTTTCTCTTGCCCCATGCCCATGATGGCTACTGGTGCACAGGATGCATGCTATGTGAGTTCGTGTCTCCATTCCACCGGCACAACACACCTACTCCTAGCCCAACCAAATAGTGGAATGGGCTTTAACGTGTGCGTAAGATCATGTGCATGCGTTCGCATATGGGACCTCAGTTTTAAGTTTTAAATGATTATTTGATGATTATTTCAGAGGCTAGGGTTACAGGTCCGTAACCCACATTCTCTAGGACTAGGAGCCTACGGTTGCGTGGCTCAATCACAGGACGCAAAAAGTGTGTGCAAGTGTTTTGAAAAACTACTAACATTAACTCTAACATGTTCTTAACCGCATCTCAAACTCTAATCCTTATTTGAACGAAACCTTGATGCGTTAAATATATAAAATAAGAACGTGCATAATTTGTTGACGAAAACTTTGACTAGCACAGTTGCTTAACTTCGGTGATCGGACGAGAAACAGTGTTTTCAACGTGGTATGGCCGTTGGCAACAGTGATAGTAGTAGTACTCTCCCTGAACATAGTTGAGTGTTTCAACAACCCCGTAACCGTAGCCATTGTGTATTTCATGTCATTAATGATTAAAAAATGTCCTTATAATAAAATAAATTATACTTAAAAGTTAAAACACCAGGTAAATACTTTTTTTTTTTTAATTACTAATTTACTTTACTTTATTTAAATAAAATGCCACCAGCATGGCTTCAGAAGGCAAAGATCATGTGAGACCCAGCTGCTGGAGCTAGTGAGCGAATTGGTGGACAACTTGGAGGAGAACAAGCAGAGATCCTGGTCATGGATTTTGCCAAGGCGTTTGACCGGGTCAACCACAGCTTACTTCTCCACAAGTTGGACCACTATGGGATCACAGGAGATGTGAACCGCTGGATCAGAGGCTTCCTGACAGACAGACGCCAGGCAGTTGTGGTGGAGGGAGCCCGTTCAGAATTTGCCCCACTTAAATCAGCAGTGCCACAGGGATCCGTTCTCGGGCCGTGCCTTTTCCTGATTTATATCAATGACTTGCCCCAAAAAGTGACATCCACCACCAGACTGTTTGCAGATGACACTGCTATGTACAGGACAGTGTCCTCCCCAAAAGATCAACAACTGCAAGAGGACCTGCAGCAACTAGCCATCTGGGAGGAGAGCTGGGACATGAAGTTCCACCCAGGGAAATGTATTGTCCAACCAGTATCCAGGAAACGAACACCTCTGGACCATAGTTATTACCTACATGGCCACACCCTGGACAGAGCCACAAACGTGAAGTACCTGGGCATAAACATCCAAAAGGACATAACCTGGGATAAGCATGTAGACGAGATAACGTCCAAAGCAAACAAAATGCTCGGGTTTCTGCGGCGTAACCTGAAAATCAGCTCCACAGAACTGAGAGAGCGCGCATACTTGACACTGGTCAGACCGCTGCTGGAATATGCTAGTTCTGTCTGGGACCCTTACACAAAGAAGTTGGTGGACAAGATCGAAGCAGTTCAGAGACGGGCGGCTCGCTTCGTGCTGAACCGCTACCACAACACCTCGAGTGTAGGGGATATGCTGGAACGCTTGGGTTGGCCCACCTTGGAGCAGAGAAGGAGGAATGCACAGCTGGCAATGCTGTACAAGATCAAGGAAGGCATTGTGAAGGTGGATAACAGCAGGCTCCAACCAGCGCCTAGCCATCAGAGAAGAGGGCATGAACAACAGCTGTGTACCACCCAGTGCAGGACTGAATACCGACGGAGCTCGTTTTTCCCCAGGACCATCGGGGACTGGAACAGACTGTCAGAGAGGGCGGTGAACGCCCCATCTCTGGACGCGTTCCAGGCAACTGTCGGCTCTCATTAAATCCCCCCCCCCCCCTCTCTCCTAAAAACGCAGAGTAGGATTGTGACCGACCACTTCGGACCTCAAC
>JAGGCT020001530.1:7500-25000 GCA_017654935.2 Phymorhynchus buccinoides
GGGTAGGGTGGGGGTGGCGGAGGTGATGGGATGCTTGTTTTACGTAGGGGAAGGTCAGAGTGACATTACATGGTACGTACCCTATCTCTCTCTCTTTCAAATTGTTCAAAGACTAGAATCCACGAATCAAAAATACTAACACAGTATAGTAGAACTAACATCAGGAGACACTTTTTCAGTAACAGAGTGACTAACTATTGGAACGCACTTTCTGCTCAGACAAAACTTGCACCTGATGCTAGCAAATTGAAAAACCTCCTGGACAAAGACCCAAACCTTAGTAAACTAAAATACCAATATGTCTAATAGTCTTCCAAAACCGTCACAGCTGTGCCAACTGAATATTAAAAAAGAAAAGAAAAAAAAGAAAAGACGCTTGAGAGGCCGCGAGGCCTAGTCGTCTTAATTAACCTGACCTGACCTGTGTGTCTTTCTTTGTACAATTCCCTCTGCGCGCGCGCGCGTGCCCGCGTATGTGTGTATGTATGTGTGTGTGTGTGTGTGTGTGTGTGTGTGTGTGTGTGTGTGTGTGTGTGTGTGTGTGTGTGTGTGTGTGTGTGTGTGTGTGTGTGTGTGTGTGTGTGTGTGTGTGTGTGTGTGTGTGTGTGTGTGTGTGTGTGTGTCTGAGTGTGTGTGTGTGTTGCAGAATTATTTATGTCGGTGTTTGTCACGGTGTGTGTGTGTGTGCGTGTGCGCGCGCGCACGCGTGTGTTTGTGCGTGCGTGCGTGCGTGCTTGCGTGCGTATGTGCGTGCGCGTGTGAATGTGCATGTGCGCGCGCACGTGACACGCGTGTTTGTATGAGTGCATGTGGCGCTTGCATCGAATAGTTAAAATTCCTTTCTCCTTCTAACACAAGAAACGTGAACCCTTTAGAGCCCACATAGCGGAAATTCAAGGCGGTAGGTAGACAAGGGGGTTATTGACCGCGTTGTCAACACCACATGCTCGCTAAACTTTTCCATGGAAATAAATGTGCCCCGAGAAGACAGTTTACGGCCAGGCCTTGCTAGGGCCTCTCCGTCGTACATTACGCTACGCATGGCGCGGCCGGCTGTCTCTGCTGCTGTGAGATGAAGGTGTGATTAGCGTCCAATCAGTCGTAGACTCTTATGGACGATATTCTCTGAAGACTGGGTCTTCCCGGGGATGAAGATGATGCGATAGTGATGAGACAGTGATTCTGGACGTGGCAAGGCGTCGTGGTTGATTCCCAATAGCGTTGTGAACCCTTGAACATAGGGGTTCACAGTCTGGTACTTGTGTCGTTTGGACGGGTGTCCAAGTCTGGGCTTTGTTCCTGTCCTTGATGCTTAGGGTGGGATCAGCATCGTCGTCGCGGGAGGAGATGGTAAAGCATTGCGAGACCGCCCGTGGGTTGTTGATCTCAACTCCCGCTTTGCTTGTCCATGTTTGCTGGCTGCTAACCCTTCTCCCAAAGGCCGTCTTCAGGACCACCAGGCGGCTTTCTCCATACCGGGATGCTGGTGTCGTCGACACACGGCGGGAGACACACTTCGAGTCGAACAGTCTCTACAGGCAGATGTGATTCCTCCCAGTAGAGGCCCTCACCTCCGGTGTACCCGGAGCAGCTACTGGGCATCGGTGGATGCATAGATCATCCAAGTCATCGTACGTCGCCCCATCCGCATGCCAAAGTCAGCCAACACCCCTGGTGAGGGAGGATGACTGTGCCGCCCTTTCTGCTGCCTGCCACTCAGCAGAACTTCAAGTGTCGTCTGCCACCCGTACACTCGGAATGGTAACTGCTGTTGTTGCATCACGCTAATAAGACTAGAGAAAAGACACAAGATCAATTTGGATGCAGCTGTTGATCTCTCGCTTTAGGTCAGTAAACCTGGCGCAGAAAGTAACAATTTGACACATATCTTTTTCTTATTGTCTCAAAGAAAATGAAGTTCTACGTAAAGTCAGGAGACTGTTGTTTTGTTTGAATATGCAGGGGCCCAGTAGGGCCTACCTAATAAAGATCCACCAGATCACGTGTCAAAACCACGGGTTTCACGTGTATTACCTCTTATAGCTGGAAATCAATCTTGTTTTGACCAGGTCTCACTCCCATACAAATGCTCCCAAACTCAAACCGAAACATCATTTTAAAGATCAGCCTCAATTTCAAGTTGGGGACATGTGTATGTGGCCGGTCACAGCTACCCAGAAAAATCCCAGGGACTTAATCGTGGTGCGTCATTGTATCTTTAAAAGTCATGTACAACTTTGTGAAACTCTCTTCTGCTTTTTGTGTAACTGGACTTTAACAAACAAAAGTGTTCCATATTATTATTTTGCCCCCCTTTCCCCAACATATGATTAACGTCCCCGGACCTGGTACAGGTTCATGATTACGGGACATTTCTAAAGGTAAAGATAGAGGGTCGATCCTGGAGATATTATTGCAATACCAGGTTGACCCTATAAACATGACTGGTTTGTCTCGAATCGTTCCGTTTTTTCTATCCGATAAATGACCGCAGTACAGTTAAGTCACATCACTGTATAATCAGTAGCGGTGCCATAGCCGATGAGGTTTAACCGAGGCGTGGTTACCGCTACACCTATCTGTATTAATAAAAAAAATCGGGACTTTACTGGTTTCGTACTGCCTCCGGGCATTGCCTCCAGTATTGTTCCCACCATATTTGTATTTACAAATGTCCCATATGTGTCTGATTCAGACCAAGAGGACGTAAAACACCATTTTCGACGAAGTCACATCACTGTGCCGTCCGCAACTGTACTGCACTCTACTCTGACCATATTGTCCACGGCATACTGGAACAAAGAGTTGTATGTTTTTGAGTCTGTGTGCCTGACTGTCTGTCTGTCACACTTAAAAAAACAACACACCACTGGATGGATTTCAGCCAGCGTGGGTACAGTTTCACTGAAACATTGTCACCAAAAGACCGATCTTTCTGATTATCAAAATATCGATATAATCGATAGATAATCCACCTTCACGGATCCTTTTTGATCGGCAGAATCCCAAAACATTCACAAAAAGTATGCTAATAATCTCATGGCATTCTCTCTCTCTGATCTCTGGTATCTCAGTATTGTTGGTCTCCAGACACAGCTTAATATCCTTCTCTCTTCTCTCATTTTTCGGAATGGTGGGTACCATGCTGTAAATGAGAGATGGTATTTTAATGGAAAGGAACTTCTCAAATATCTATTTTTGTCTACAAGACTCTCTCAGATCTTCTGAGAGAGCTAAGAAAGGAGTCTGCCATCTCTCTCACCTAGAATCTAAGCTTTTTGATTGTCAAGTGCAACCTCTGCAGAGATTTGGGGTTTCTCTCTCAAGCGATTCATGGGAGTTCTCTTGATATATGGTCTCCTTTGCATGTTGCAACACTCATAAAATTTTGGTTAAGTCTTATCTCTATAATATGCTTAAACCTCTCTCTCTCTCTCTCTTCTCTCTTATTCTCTCTCAATTTGGGTTGTTGTTTGTCACACTCACTCCATATGGGCATGCCTAACAATTAAAAAATTTCTGATACTCTCTCTCTCTCTCTCTCTCTCATTGGTAATAGTAGTAGAAGACATACATACATTGTGTGGTGTAGTGTTTTGTAATGTCAAGTTAATAATATAATGTCAATTTGGGTTTTTTTGTCGTCACACTCACTCCATTGTATGGGCATGGCCTAACAATTAAAAATTTCCTGACTCCTGACTCTCTCTCTGTCTCTCTCTCTCTCTCATTAATAGTAGTAGAAGACATACATTGTGGTGGAAGTAGTGTTTTTCTGTTTTTTGTTTGTTTGTTTAAGTGATGCTCTGCCTACCATGTTTTTCATGTTGTTTTGTTGACGATCCGTCTGTGTCTCAATTTGTTTAGCCTATAGTATTAGTTACATGTTATGCTTAGAACCAAGGACAGAATGGAAAAACATTCTTATCCTTGTAAAATAAAAAAATGAGGGAATCAGAAGATCAGGGTGTCGTGAGAGAAAATAAGGGTACATGGGTGGGAAGGGAGGGAGGTGGGGTGGAGAGGGAATCAGAAGATCAGGGTGTCGGTGTGTGTGTGTGTGTGTGTGTGTGTGTGTGTGTGTGTGTGTGTGTGTGTGTGTGTGTGTGTGTGTGTGTGTGTGTGTGTGCGCGTGCGTGCGTGCGTGCGTGAGGGGTGGGGGGTGGACAATGAGAAAAAAACCCAAAAAGACAAGAGGCATGCACTCACGTGTCTGTGGTGTGTGTGTGGCTGAGGTGGCGGCGGTTGCTCCAGGCTGTGCAATTGTCGTCTGTTCCGCCCATCGTGTGTGTGTGCAGCCGTATAAAATTGTTGAGGAAGAGCCTCCCCCCCTAGTCTTTTTCTCCTCATAGTGTTTTCTTTCGTCCAATGGCTTACAAAACAGCTTTTGTTGTTGTGGTGTTGTTTACTACTATGACCTTCTGACGATAGGAAAAGAAAATGGAGACAAAAAACCAACAACACACAATCGCATGAATTTAACAACACACTCGTTACATGTATAAAGGTAGAAACATTTTTTTTAAATTTGACTCTCGTTTTTGTTGTTGTTCGTTTGTTATTGTTGTTGTTGTTAAAGATGTTATTGTTGTTTCCGATACAGTTGTTGTTGTGGTTGTTTCGTCAACAACAAATATAACATAATGTATATGGCAACCAGTAAGTGATGCAACCAACAGAAAGTGCGTGACGAAAGCAATACCCAATCATCCTTGTCGTCACTTGTTTCAAGGTAGAGTTCTTGTTTTTCTTTCTTTTTCTTTTTTTAAAGAACGATCACATTTTAAATACTTTTTTTTTTGCTTGCCTGATTCGTACCTTTGTTGCTGGTATGTTAGTGGTGGTTGTGATGGCGTGCTGCTGCTGCTGCTGTTCTTATGTTGATATAAACATTAAAGGGGCACCCTGACGGATGAGTTTTTTGCAAGAAACACGTCCAGATCATCAGGAAAACACCCTTTACAGAGCTTGCAACACTCACTTTGCTCTGGCTTCCTATAAATCAAACCGTCAAATCGGCGATTCCTCCTTGGCGGAGGTGCTGGAAGTCAAATTCTTTCACCCAAAGAGAAGGCGTGTGCCGTCTCTTTTCTAATGGCCGCCTGCGTTTAGACCAAATCGTTTGCAGATTTGCGCAATACAAGCCTTTTTATTTTTTATTTTTTTAACAATTTCATACAGTTTATCTAAAAGAGTTTCGCTCACAACAAAGGAAATCGCTCCATTGTTTTTACTGCACTACAAAAAAAAGCTTCAACCACAATGAGTGACCTCCACCCACCCCATCCAATATGGCTACTCTCTCCGGCATCTCCGCCAAGGAGGAATCGTCGTTTTGACGGTTTAAATTCTAGGAAACCAGAGCAAAGTGAGTGGTCCGATTCGTAAAAAGGCTGTCTTTCTGGTGATCGCGATGCGTTTCTTGCAAAAACTCATCCGTCAGGGTCCACCTTTAACTATTCTTCGATCGTCATATAGCACCATGTTCATGCAAACTGTGCGTATATAAAAACAACAACAACAACAACAATAAACTAGCAACAACAAGACCACTCGATGCATCAAAACCACCATCAAATCATTTTCCAGGTACCCCGTTTTGCTTGTTTGTTAAAACAAATCTCAATTAACATTTTTGGTTTTGTTTGTTATGTTTTGTTCAAGGTAGGGATGTTTTTGCGTTCAAAACTATCTATAGTTTTTGTTTGTTTTGTTTCTTATGTTTCTTTGTTATCTTTGTTGTTGTTCGTTGTTTTGGTGGCTGTAGTGGTGGTGATGATGATGCTACTGCTGTTAGTGGTTATTATAATATTGTTGTTTCGAAGTAAAGTGTAACAATTCGTCGAACTTTACAGTAACAGCAAGTGCGTAGACAAAATCATCATTCTGCCATCATCTTTGATTAACCAAAATTCCTTTCGAGGCTTACCAGTTTGTTCTGTGTTGTGTGTTGTTTATGTGTAACATATTCAAGGTTAGAAGGCTATGCCACTCTTGGATAGATGTTGATTTGTTTGTATGTTGTCCTCTCCACCATTGTTGATGTGTACTGTGTGGGTGAAGGGTCATAAAGGCGAACTTGGCACATTCTTTTTTTGAGAATGATGCTTTGTTTGCCTCCCTTTGGCTCTGATCCACGCATTGCTAGATGATTGGTATTGTAATCAACTTTGGTGGAGGGGAGTTAATTAGAAAGAGAGTTATTCCCCTTTGTTCAATTTCATCTGCCATTAGCATCATCATTTGTGTGAAAGATTTTCTTTTTAAGATTCATATTTGTGGGGTTTTTTGCTTTGTTGTTATTTTTTTTTTACATCTGTTCTTATATATAAGGCTGTGCATGAAAATGCGACTTATATCGGGTCAGTCCATTCCTATACCCAGAGGAAGTCAATATTTGACGAAATATCAGAAAATGTTCATCCTGCGTTGTTTCGTGTTTTTAGCCTGACTGTTTGCTCCTATATACTGTATATATAAACAATGACGATTTGGCGATTGTCTCTAAATTGATCATTAAAAAAAAAGATTTGTTGAAGAAAAATCATTTACGTGTATGAAGAATTAGACTGACTTGATAGGCAAAAAGTAGATTTTATTACAATGGGTTTTTTTAGGTAGATACTTTATTAGGTAGTTCAGTGTGTGTGTGTGTGGTAGTTGTGTGTGTGTGTGTGTGTGTGTGTGTGTGTGTGTGTGTGTGTGTGTGTGTGCGTGTGTGTGTGTGTGTGTGTGTGTGTGTGTGTGTGTGTGTGTGTGTGTGTGTGTGTGTGTGTGTGTGTGTGCGCGCGTGTGTGTGTGTGTGCGTGTGTGTGTGTGTGTGTGTGTGTGCGTGCGTGTGTGTGCGTATGTGCGTGTGTGTGTGTGTGTGTGTGTGTGTGTGTGTGTGTGTGTGTGTGTGTGTTCGTGCGCGCGTGTGTGTGCAAAAGTGTCGCGCAACATTAAAGAGCGCATTTGACCATTCAAATACAAGAACTAAGCATTAAACAAATCGTGTAGGTGCTCAACAGCGCTTTCGCAATCACGTGCTTTACTTCATTTTTCAGGACCGTACGACAGCGAAGGAAAAGAGGTTTATTTCTTCATTAATCCCCACCTCAGTCGGAGACTTGAATTTTTAAAAACAACCGTCGACCCTGCTCCATCATTTATAATCCTGTTAACACACGATGAACATGTCTTACATTCTAATTCTGTGTCTGTCATCAAGACACGTGTCTAGATGGAAGAGAAAGAAGGTTCTGGGAGAACTGTTGGCGACGCGTCCCTTTTAGAAATAAAATTGTATCTTAAATATATGATTTCTTAGTATGATGACTGCAGGAGCATTTTATTAATACATGTTAAAGTTTAACAAGATGGACATATGGCGACCCAAATGAAAGCTTTTCCCTTTTATCGTGTAAATGAATTCTTAGTATGATGACTGCAGGAGCATTTTATTAACACCTTTCAAAGCTTAACAAGATGGACACATGGCAAGACGTTGACCCAAATTAAAGCTTTTCCCTTTTATCGTGTAAATATATGAATTCTTATTATGATGACTGCAGGAGCATTTTATTAATACATTTCAAAGGTTAACAAGATGGACACATGGCAAGACGTTGACCCAAATTAAAGCTTTTCCCTTTTATCGTGCGTGTATTTTCTTGTGCATCCACTACACGAACTATACTTAAAAACTTGAACCAAAAAAAGGTTTTAAACAAACTAGGACTTTGAATCAAGCCACAAAAGACAATCCTACGGAGAAACCCTGAAAAAAACCCATATTTACAGTTAACAATGTCCATATGTGCCTTTTGGGTCAAGAGGACGTAAAACGTTAAATTTCGAAACCCTAAAAAATCATTCTGAAAAACAAAGGACACGCCATCATGTCGTCGGCTGTCAATGGCAGCCTGGACCTGACAACAACGCCCCCTGGCGGGCAGGGGGAGGTAATGTCGCTACGACCCCAACTGGGCGATCTAGAGGTCGCGGTGGTGGAGAGTACGGCTTGCAACATCAGCAACACTGTCATCGCCAACATCATCAGCAACAACAACAGCAGTGGAACCACCGGTCTTCCGCTGAACCTTTCTTCCCAGACACTGGACTCTGCCGCCAACTCCTTGGTGACCATCTTGGATTACCCGTACGTCACCGAGATCTACATCTTCCTCTGCTGCGTCGTCTGGCTCATGTGTGTTGTGGGTAAGTACTGTAGGCCTACTGCGATGTCTTAAAGACACACTGACGCACCACGATTAAGTCCCTTGTTTTTTTCAGGGTAGCTGTGACCCACCTACACATGTCCCCAACTTCAAATTGAGTCTGCTCTTTAAAATGATGTTTCGGTTTGAATTTGGGGGCATTTATATGGGAGTCAGACCTGGTCAAAACAATATTTATGTCCAGTTATAAGAGGGAGAATATGTGAAACCCGTGATTTTGACACGTGATCTGGTGGATCCTTAAGAGCCGACTACACTGCATACGATTCGATTCAGTACGATCCAATTTTGACAATTTGTGAGTCATGCTTGACGTGAGATTCTACTGTCTAGACAAAATCTGATGAAATCCTGCTAGCTATGTTCACCATGTTTGTAGTCTCCCGTACACGAATCTGATGAATTGTCAACCTATGCCGATATTGTTTCACGCCAGAGGGCAGTCAATGCACTAGGGGCTTATCACGCGATTTTCTTACTTGGGCGTAGTGAGAGAGAGAGAGTGATGGTAGGGACCACTCACTGTCTCTCTCTCTCTCTTTCTTTATCCCCAACTAATAATATAGAGAGGATTAGCCCCACACGAGCGTCATGCCCTCTGGCGTGAGAAAAATCGCACTAAGTCTCTCATTGTCTGTGTTTTTGTACCAGGCATTTTATTTGATTCTTAAATTGGGGTCTACTTCAGCATAGTGAGCGAAAATAGTAGAATTACATTCTAAGTATGTTTTGTATGTTATCCTTCCTTGCCGACCGCCATGCACAGATACATTGTGGAAGGCACAGTATAAGCTTCTAGCTTGTTGCTGCCATTTTTTCTGCATTATTTGGAATTGTATGAGTTGTTGGCATATTAAAGATTATTTAAACCAAAATAGTATAATTATCTTTAGACGGAAGTATTTCACGTGAATTATGACTCACAGACATCGTCACAATCGGATCGTATTGACAGCGAATCGTAGGCAGTGTAGCAAGCCCTTTAGAGTCAAAACGGACTGTCCCGAGATGGTCCATTCACTTTATTGTAGAACGTATTGTGAAAACATAAAACAGCTTGCATTAAATAAGAGTGAACAAAAACCCACATAAGAAAATGATTTTATGCTCTTTATTTTTTCTGAAGTTTGTTTTACGTCCTCCCGGCACAAAGCCATATGGGACATTTCTTGGATTAAGTTAGATTTTCTTTTTTAATAGAGTTGGGAATGCTCTTTACATTTTCCAGTCGTTTTACTGTACGCAATGCGTTCCACAATATGTCAACGAACCATCTGAAGACAGTCCGCTTTGACTCTGAGGCATCCAATCATTCTGCCTGCTTTGTTGTTGTTGATGTTAGTGTCCCCGTGGGGATACCGGGGGGTCTTTCGTAAAAATAGTCCCCTCACCTTCCGGACGCTTTGTGCTTGAAACTTTCCCTAATCTGCCACTCTCTTTGACTCTGCCTTTTCCCTTTGCTTTCCATCAATCTACTATCTTTCAGACGTATTGGCCCATTCTCCTGCCTTTTTTCAAAAAAACAATCTTCCAAATTATTGTTCTCCTTTGAGTTCCCCCGAAATCGGAATGTGTCGGCTGTATGCAGCGGGGAGACCAGTGAAAATTGAAAACCGGACACATACGTACCTTACCCATTATGGCCATGTGGCCTGGGAACGCAGACGAAGAAGAAGAAGTTGATGGTAGTGGTGGTGGTGGTGGTGGTGTTTTCTAAGGATGGGGGTGGGGGTGGGAACTGTCTGTAAAAAGAAAATCAGGCCTACTCATAAATTATTAATTTTTAAAATCAAATTTTGTGAAGGGCAGAGTAGGACCAACGGGTAAATCTCTTTGGTAGGACCTAGTATGCAACTGTTTTCCGGTGATTAAAAAATGTACGTATTATTTTGGTTTATAATGAGGAATGTTTGGCCAACATTATACACCACGCTCTTTCGACCGATAGAGGTTGAGGATTGTCAGCACATGGATGGCTGGACCGCTAGGAGACAATTCCTTGCAGAGGTTATTCAAGCCTATTATTGTACAGAAAATTTCCCCCGTGGGGATACCGGGGGGGGGGGGTTCTTCCGTACAAATAGTTCCCCCACCTTCTGGAAGTTCTGTGCTTGTAACTTCCTCTAATCTGTCTCTCTCTTTGACTCTGCCTTTTTCCTTGCTTTGTGTCATCTACTATCTTTCTGACTTTTTGGCCCATTCTTCTGCCTTTCCCCCCCAAGAAAATCGTCCATATAGTTTTCTCCTTTGAGCTCCTCCGAAATCGGAATGTGTCGGCTGAATGCAGCGAGGACACCAGTGCAAATTGGAAAACGGACGCATACGTACCCATTGTGGCCTTATGGCTTGGGAACGCAGAAGAAGAAGAAAAAGTACAGAAAATTAAAGAGTGTTGTCTATTTTTTAAAAAAACCTTAAAAATATTAGTACCTGACATGAGAACAATGGCATAAACGACACAATGTGAGAGAAAACAAGTTAAACTAATTTGGCCTAACAAATATTTTTTGGTGTGGAACTTCAACGGGAACTGACTATGCATGCATCGTCCTGCAATGGCTGCCAAGAACGTGGTTTTCAATAAGCGTTGAATGGGATGCAAGAAGGATTGAAATGTTTCATCTTTTTCATTTCCGCCCCGTATTCTCATATTAGGCCATTTTTACCTAACAAAATAAAACAAAAGATAAATAGAATGACCACACCATAAGGCGTGCATTATACCTTGCGTGCGCACAGTCATTTTTGCGTTCTGTTGTTCTTTCTGCTCGGTCTTCCTTCCTTCCTTCCTTCCTTTCCTTTCTATCCCTCTTTTCTTTTCCTTCTCTCTCCCTTCTTTCTATCTCTCCGCCCACAAACCACACATGTGCACGCACGCACTCTCTCTCTCTCTCTCTCTCTCTCTCTCTCTCTCTCTCTCTCTCTCTCTCTCTCTCTCTCTCTCTCTCTCTCTCTCTCTCTCTCTCTCTCTCTCTCTCTCTCTCTCTCTCTCTCTCTCTCTCTCTCTCTCTCTCTCTCTCTCTCTCTCTCTCTCTCTCTCTCTCTCTCTCTCTCTCTCTCTCTCTCTCTAACCGTCTCTCTGTCTCTGTCTGTCTGCCTGTCTGTCTCTCCCTCTTTATGTCTGTCTGTCTGTCTCTGTCTGTCTGTCTGTCTGTCTGTGTCTGTCTCTCTTTCTCTTTCTCTTTCTCTCTCTCTCTCTCTCTCTCTCTCTCTCTCTCTCTCTCTCTCTCTCTCTCTCTCACACACACACACACACACACACACACACACACACACACACACACTCACTCACTCACACACACACACGCACGCACGCACGCACGCACGCACGCACGCACGCACGCACACGCACACGCACACGCACGCACGCACACGCACGCGCACGCACACGCACGCACGCACACGCACACGCACACACACACACACACACCCCTTTCTCTCTAGTCCGACATTCCAAAGGGAGTTAAGGGGTCCAAGCAGCATGTTGCCCTTCTCGGGAAAGGACTAGGGTTAGGATCAGCCTAGGATTATTTTTCATAAAACTGAAAGAAGCAGATTGGGGTAAACATGAAGGAGGGTGGGAGGTCTGTGTGCCTAAAGTAAGCTGAAAACGTTGCCCACTGTTGGACCGTTAGGTGGTCGAAAAAGAACACTTAGCGTGTCACACCACCTGTTCGCCTCGCTTCCCCCTCTTTTTCCCCATCCCCATCCCTACAGAGAACTAAACAAAAGACCTCCCTCTATTTCCCCACCCTTTACAAAAACAATGTTATTCTTTAACAAGCGCGAAATCGCAATAGTTTGTGGCACGCGGTCTATTTTTACCACTCCAATCATGAGTTACCTCCCCTGGCTTTTCAATAATTTTAATCTGTAAACCAGAATGTTATCTCTGCACCATTTCGTAACTTTTTATATCTTTTGGAAAACATTTAAAACTATGTATCCTACTTATACTCATCAAAAGAAGCACCGCATACTCGTCGTGTCTGTTGTAGTGTCTGTATTACGTATGTTTATTATTGTGTACGCTTTTAAAATACATCATTTTAAAGAGCGGCCAGGAGTGTAGCCTCGATTTGAAGTGCGACAATTTTATTAAAATGTGCAACAATTTTGGACCGACAGACCGACCGACCGACCGACCGACCGACCGACAAAGTGAGTTACAGGTTTGTGGCTTGAGCCACAAACAAAAACTATTGATCGACATATTTTAGTTCTGACCAACGCTGCAAACGGCCTACCTGTATCCACCCTGTATCGGTTAGGTGCATCGCCCTTTGACTTTAACCCTTTCGCCGCCAGTCCTTTTTCATCCCCAAAATACCACTAAGCTTAACTGGATAAAAAGAAAGTCAGCAATATTATGAATTTCCCTGTGACATATATAACACCAGGCCTACGCCTCCCAATATTAAGAAA
The DNA here is from genome assembly GCA_017654935.2 of Phymorhynchus buccinoides. Taxonomy (NCBI): domain Eukaryota; kingdom Metazoa; phylum Mollusca; class Gastropoda; order Neogastropoda; family Raphitomidae; genus Phymorhynchus; species Phymorhynchus buccinoides. The sequence goes on from JAGGCT020001530.1 coordinate 20,145, forward strand.
ATAGGGCTTTCAGATAACAGGCCTTGACTTGTTGCCGTTTAGTGACATTATTATTATTTAAGAACATTTATATAGCGCTTCACCTTTAAGCTCTAAGCGCTTGCGCTTGTATGGGTGTTAAACCATTGTGGTGCATAAATGCGACATTGGCGGTGAAAGGGTTACAGACCTCTGAGTGTTTTGTTGTCATTAGTACAGGAAAAAACCGTGATATACTATGGAATCATGGTTCAGTAGATTAATAGCATTGCAACTGGTATTTTAATTAGCACGGATTACGAGTTTTTAGGCAAGCTCTAAATATATTTTTAATATTAATCTTACCATGTCATCAACCTTTTAATATACCATAAATTAATTTATTGACCACTAGAACATATGTTTGACAATAAAATCCTTACATTATGCCTTGTATTCCATTAGATATAGCCAACAGAGTTATTTGAGCGTCATTTCGGTCGCCATTTTGATTTGGAAAAACCAATTCCTGAATACAAAAACTAAATTTCTTGATCCCATGCCCTAACTTAGACACAAAATATATAATTTTATGTGTAGTACTTCACAATTCAAAGCCTACAAAGAGACCAGGCAACCATCTTGGCTGCCATCTTGAAATATTGAGTTGGAAAGCTTGCCTCTGTTTAATTTGAAAATGTAATCTGCACAATATGAATGTAGCTTCATGCAAAGGGATATGTCTCGATCCGGAAGTACATTATCTTGTCATTCCCTGGCTTAAAGACTCCAGGGATCATACCAGCAGCCGAATCAATTGAACACTATGGTACAAAATGCACCGGCTAGGATGAGAACATTACATGTATGACCATTTTTCATTCCCCGCCACGTGAGCAGCCACACTCCGACTTCGGAGGATTATGGACCGATGATGGACTGCTAGGAGCTTGCCAAGGCTAAAGACAATCCCCGCATAACTATGCAGAATATAGCATTTTGATGTAGCCTTGGTGTTCTAGCTTATGTCAATTGGTCTGACACAGCCTTGTGCCAAGGCGAGGAAGTACATTATAACCCGCATATCTGCCCGTTTGCCCTGCACTATTAATGAGATAAGAGTACAAGATTGTTTCATTTGACCCAAGTTGTCTTTGGGGAACAAACAAACAAAGAAACAAAGGATGGTTTGTTGCGTTTTCTCTGAATGAAATGGAAAGCAGAATAAAAGCAGCACACTTAATAGGACTTGCTCGGAAATAATGAAGGAGAGTAATCTTATGGTGTATGGGAGCGATCTTGCCTAATTCAATCGGTCAAACAGGGGAAGTTACTCTACCATCAGGTAGATCCCCCAGCTCTCGCCTCGTGTGTTTGAACAGACATACAGCACTTAGAACACCGTGCGTCATTCTAAAATTTATGTCATTTATATTTTTACGTCACATTTTGCAAGGTTTATCAGTTTGTGGCAACTGGCCATCCCTAATTTTTCTTTAAAAAAATGTTTTCAAGTCGCTGACTCGCATCCCGCGGTTTCAAGCTTCGACGCCATTGTTGCATTGTTGCTATGGTATTTGACCGGATAATAGAGGTAAGCAACTCTAATTTTCACAAAGTGCTCTCCCCTAGTTTTTTTTTCTTCCGAAAATCGTCTATTGAAAGCCAGCCAGGAAGCACAGCAATTCAAACACACAACAACAAGAAAAACAGCAACATTTCGATGTTAAACAGCTGTAATCATGTGACGATTTTCGTCCTATTCTTTCACACCTATTAAAGATGATCAATGTCATTTTCTAAACGTCTCCGATGTTCACAATGATTAATTGAGAATGATTATGATGACAGGTTTGTGACTGTGGCATTATATTCATTGATAACTGGGGAGGGTCAATGTCCCCTTCTACCATCTCAGAGCATTTTGTTTTTGCATTTGTGCTTATTGATTTCTTTCACGTAATTGTTTTCGTCGTCATATTCTTCAGCATTTAGAATATCAGCTATTTCGAAGGTTAACGACCATTGCCATCTTATGATTAAACATCAAGAAGGAGGCTGTAAATTGATTTAAATTAAGGTTGGGGGGGGGGTTCAGAAAAAGCGAGAAAACATTCAGTTTTGTTTGCTGTCTCTGTCTCTGTGTCTGCCTCTGTCTGTCTCTGTCTCTCTCTCTGTTTTTGTGTCTCTCTGTCTCTGTCTCTGTCTCTGTCTCTGTCTCTCTCTCTCACACACACACACACACACACACACACACACACACACACACACACACACACACACACACACACACACACACACACACACACACACACACACACAATTACAAAGAGATGCACGCATAAAAAGAGACACTAGTCTTGAACAGAGAGAGAGAGAGAGAGAGAGAGAGAGAGAGAGAGAGAGAGAGAGAGAGAGAGAGAGAGAGACAGGACACAGAGAGAGAGAGAGAGAGAGAGAGAGAGAGAGAGAGAGAGAGAGAGAGAGAGAGAGAGAGAGAGAGAGAGAGAGAGTTTTTGAAGAAGCCCTATTACTGTGGACGGTGTTTGGCGATTGGCGGGCAAACAGATTGAAAATATTGTGTGTTTTTATTACCCCCCAAACCCTATAGTTATCCCCATTTTTTTCTTTCTGATACAAACCCCCACATATGTGTCCCATTTAAATGTACATAGGCCTCACCTAGTTGTCGTTAATGTTGTTGACGATGATGTTGTTATTGTGTAAAAAAAACCCACCCGGATCTCTCTCTCTTTTTCTCTCTCTCTCTCTCTCTCTCTCTCTCTCTCTCTCTCTCTCTCGTCTCTCTCTCTCTCTCTCTCTCTCTCTCTCTCTCTCTCTCTCTCTCTCTCTCTCTCTCTCTCTCTCTCTCTCAATATAGGGATGTTTTTTTGCATGCTTTATATTACTTTGTATGTGTTTATTTTCGTTTTCCATTTTCTACTTTTATATATGTATTTTGTCCAGAGGGCTGGATGTAAAAAAGCATGTTATTGCTTACTCTATTACCCTCTATAAATAAAATTCAATCAATCAATCAATCAATCTCTCTCTCTCTCTTTCTTAGTATTACTACAACTACGGGTACTCGGTGCGTGTATGCGCGTGTGACAATGCAGCATAATTATACGTCATAGAAACAGCAGAAAAAACCCAGACCCAAAACAACAACAAACACACAACCAAACAAAACTACATACTAATCTCAAACAAGCGAATAAATGTTATATTGGAAAGAGGAAACAAACCAAAAACAACCAATGTATTTCACAAAACCTCGAGAAGGTTTATGTGTAAAATAAAAAATTCATTGCCTCTTTCCTTTTAAAATAAATGTCTAACTAATTCGCTCACACCAGAGGGGGGGTAGGGGGGTGGAGGGGGGTGTGTGTGTGTGTCAGAAAACCAAAACCAAAAACACCTCCAACTATCATTAACCCTGGTTACCCATTCCCTACCGCCATTGTTAGATGAGATCGTGGCTTCCTACAAACCCCATCTTTACGCTGACCCAGATTCTCCATAAAAGTGTGGAAAGAAATAAAAGTAATAAAAATAATTATAATCAAACTCGCTTCAAGGACAAATTACTCCCAAGGATTATAGAACGGGGAAGAGTCAAATTATACTTGTCACTTGATTCTCGCTGGGGAGGGGGGGGGGGAGAGAAGAGGGGGGGGGGGGGGGGGGGCTATGAAAGGAAGGTTCAGCAGACAAGGGTTGCAAAATGAAAGCCGTTATTCCTCTACTATTAATAATGTTCCTTCATTAAACCTGCCAGGAAAGAGGGGTATTAGCCAAAGCCTAGAAGGGCTTCCAGAAATGCTCGGGATAATCATTCCTCAGCCTGCCAGATTCCGTATTAGTAGTGATCTTCAGCGCAGAGGGTGCCATGACATGCTCGGGACTTGCTCAGAAAAGCATGGCTGCGTACCATTGTGCCCCCGTCTCTATGTGTCCCCAATTTCGTCCCTATGTGTCCCCAATTTCGTCTCTATGTGACCCCAATTTCGTCTCTATATGACCCCAATTTCGTCTCTGTGTGTCCCCGTCTCTATGTGTCCCCAATTTCGTCTCTATGTGTCCCCAATTTCGTCTCTATGTGTCCCCAATTTCGTCTCTATGTGTCCCCAATTTCGTCTCTGTGTGTTACCATCTCTATGTGTTCCAAGTTTCGTCTCCATGTGTCCCCAATTTCATCTCTATGTGTCCCATGCAATTTCGTCTCTATGTGTCCCCAATTTCGTATCTTATTGTGTCCTCGTCTCCATGTGTCCCCAATTTCATCTCCATGTGTTCCCAATTTCGTCTCTGTGTGTTCCCAACTCTATATGTTCCAAGTTGTGTCTCTATGTGTCCCCAATTTCGTCTCTGTGTGTTCCCATCTCTATGTGTCCCCAATTCCGTCTCTATGTGTCCCCAATTTCGTCTCTATATGTCCCCAATTTCGTCTCTGTGTCCCCGTCTCTATGTGTCCCCAATTTCGTCTCTATATGTCCCCGTCTCTATGTGTCCCTAATTTTGTCTCTGAATTTCCCCGTCTCTCTGTCTCTCTGTCTCCCCGTCTCTATATGTCATTGTCTTATATCTCTGCATCTCTGTGTTTACCTTAACCCTACCCTAACCCAAACTCTAACCTTAACCCTAACTCTTCGAGAGACACAATTAGAGACAGGGACACACAGAGACAGGGTCCTATAGAGACGGGGGCACAATGAGGGTGACACATAGAGACGTGGATGACACACAATATAGAGACGGGGACACAATGAGGGTGACGCATAGAGACAAAGGACCGATATAGAGACGGGGACACAATGAAGGTGACACATAGAGACGTGGAGGACACAAAAACGGATCCCAAAAGCATTTCACATTAAACACCGAGGAGCACGTTG
>JAGGCT020001531.1:0-5000 GCA_017654935.2 Phymorhynchus buccinoides
CGTTAAGGCCTAGTGCAGAATGAGAGGAAAAAATCCCCTGTACCCAGGTTCGAACTCGGGTTTACTTGACACGAAGCGAACGTGATACCACTGTGCCACTCTACACCTTGGAGGGCTTCGAGGCAAGAAGACAGCAGAGAGAGAAAAGGGGTTGGGGGTGGGGGGGTAGGGAAGGGAGGGAGGATAGAGAGACACAGACAGATACTGAGTGACAGGCCGGCAGACAAATACAGAGAGATCTACTAGACAAACACATAAGAGAAAGTGAGACAGAAACATAAATAAAATGCTATTTTCATAGCTAACAATGTCCCATATCGTCGCTGTCCGACGCTAACCGTGTATTTACACAATCAGTGATTTTACAGGAGCATCAAAAGACATATTGTCGCCTGCTACAAAGTCAATCCCCATTTGATATACGCTTGACCCTTCTTCTTTACCGATGAGTAAACATGTGACACAATAAAAGTTGCATTAACACCCAAAATTTTCGTGATAATTCAGTTACACGGTTAGTCACAAAGTTAGTGCATTGTTCTCACAATGGGAGATACGACAGCTGCCGGCAGTTACACGATTAGTGTGACCAGTTACACGCTTATCGCGTCAAAAACAGCAACAACCCGCCACATACACGATTATTTCCGTGGTATCATGTGACAAATTTGAGCATTTTCATTGGTCGCAGACACAAGATATTTATAGAAGACCTGCGTGAGGTCACTGGAAGGAGATTCAGTAAAAAATCTATTTTTGTCTAATTTTGTAGATACACGGTTAGCGTCGGACAGCGATGATATGTGCCCTTCGGGCCAACAGGACGTAAAAGTTCTGAAATTTCATTTGAGATAAAAGCCGAGGACAAAGAGGCAGAGAGACAGAGAGAGAGAGAGACAGAGAGAGGGGTGGGACTCTCAGAGACTCAAGACTCAAAATGTTTATTACACAAGGATTAGGATTTTAGGCCAAGCCGATTCTTCCAATCTGTCCTTGGGACAAAAACTAGACAAATGATAAGGGAGACAAACATATCAGAGAAAGAGAGAGAGAGAGAGAGAGAGAGAGAGAGAGAGAGAGAGAGAGAGAGAGAGAGAGAGAGAGAGAGAGAGAGAGAGAGAGAGAGAGAGAGAGAGAGAGAGAGAGAGAGAGAGAGAGAGAGAGGGGAGAGAGAGAGAGAGAGAGAGAGAGAGAGAGAGAGAGAGAGAGAGAGAGAGAGAGAGAGAGAGAGAGAGAGAGAGAGAGAGAGAGAGAGAGAGAGAGAGAGAGAGAGAGAGAGACAGACAGACAGACAGACAGACAGACAGACAGACAGAGTGTCAGAGACAGAGAAAAATAGATAAAGACACACAATAAGACAGAGGTAGACCTAGAAAACTTAGCCAGACTGTTTGATTACAAACACACACACATTGATGGTGATGGATTCTGCTTGATTTAAATAATAGCTTTGCTACCTTCAGAGGCTTCACTCTCTCCCCTCTCCACTTTTCCCCCCAGGGTTATTAGGGTGTGTGGGTGAAACTAAAAATGTGAGGATGGGAGTGGTGGTAGTAGGCAGGGATGAGGTATGGGGAAAGGAACAGATTGAGCTTAGAAGAAAGAATGTGAAATGCCTTCAGTCCAGTCTGTCAAAAGTGTCACATCAAGGGATCTGCCTTTTCTACCACTCCCACCCCCCCCCCCCCCCCCCCCCCCCTCTCCCATTTCACCTCTTCAATTATTGAACAGAGGGGTCTCATCTTTAATCCGGTGTATCCTCCCCTTTCCATTAAGGTTGTCAAACCATTACTGCCCCCCCCCCCACACACACACACACACACCACCACCCCCTTTCTCTCTTTCACCTCCACCCCCCCCTCTCTCTCTCTTCTGAAAGTGTTCATTTTATTTCCTTCCTTCCTTCCTTCCCTTGTCCTTGATACAGTGGAACCTCCCTTATAAGACCTCCCATTATAAGACTCCCTCCCATATAAGATCTACTTCTCTGAGACATTGCCCTTCTTTGTAAGCTTTAAAATTACCTCCCTTATAAGACCCCTCCCTCACAAGACCTCATTTTTGGTGATTTTTGAAGGTCTTATAAAGGAGGTTCCATTGTATTCCATTGTGGCCCATTAGGGCCAAGTAAATCATTCAATCTTCGTACTTGAAAACACTAGACAACTTCCTCCGAAGTCGGAGCGTGTCTGACCACGTGGCAGGGTAATAAAAACCGGTCACACACACGTGATACATGGGTGCAACTACACAAAATGAAAAACCCTGAAAGGCCGGGGTCATGGGGTAATGTCCCCCTGCAGCTGAACAAAAAATTCATTTATGAAGATATATCAGTTTGCTTTTTCCACAATTTATACAAATGCTTATTTTAAAGTGTTTGAAAAATACAGCAGACAAACAAAGATCTCGTTTGACACATTTTAAAAAAAAAAGGAACTTCCTTTTCTGGTAAAATTCAAAAACAGGAAATCCTTGTATACCAGGAAAAGTTGCACCCATGGTCATGTTCTCATCCCTAGCTGGTGCATGTTGTCAAGTGCTTCGGCTGTTGGGATGATCCCTGGAGTCTTTAAGCCAGGGTACGACATCAACAACAACAGCAGACAACCAGTAAGACCGAGAATGCAAACTCTCTTTCTCTCTCTGTGGCGTTCTTTCTCTCTCTCTCTCTCTCCTTCCCATCAAGTGCAGTCTCTCAGGGTTGAGAGTGAACAATCTTAGTCATCATAGGAAGAAGAGAGGAGGTGGCAAGGCAGTTGGGTGGAGGAAGGGTGTGCCCCCAGGCGAGACATTAGCTCAGACCTGATATAGTGTGACAAGCCATCAGCCAACACAGGCACTAAACGTCACCTTAATCACCACCATCATCATCATCATCGCAGAAACAAATTTAATTGATTTAAACTATCATTTTTATTACCAAATGGCAAAGCCGGTTATTTGTGGCAGCTTGTCTGTCCGTCTGATGATCAAGTATCTCAAAAACTACAGGACAGATTTTAATCAAATTTGGTAGAGGGGTAGGCATCTTAAAAAGGATGGATCCTTTCGATTTTCATGACCTTGGCCTTCAAGTTTGACCTTGAAAACCGACATTTCTTCTTCTGGACATATTTTTCACATCATTGGACTTACGATATTCAAACTTTGTATGCAGGTGCATTGGCTTATGGTAAATCTCAATGTTTAGTAACGATCAAGGTCAAGGACGCAGGCCTCGGGAGGTGTGAAATTGGTGTTTAAGCCATATCTGTCACATATAATGTTTACTCACCAGTATAAATTATCAGTAGAGAAGCCCAGCAATTCAGCCAGCCCCTTCCTGTCGTTGTTGTACTCAGAAAAGGGCAGGTCCAGCTTGTTGGTATTAACACAACACTCTACACCACTATACAATACAATTATATGAGTATATTCTTTGCAATACTGACCAGTATGTTCTCATTACAAAAGCTCAGTAGTTCGGCCAGCCCTTTCAAATCGTGGATGGACACTGAGGAGGGCAGGTTCAGCTTGTTAGTATTAACACAACACTCTACACCACTCTACAATACAATGGTATTTGGTATATTCTAGTCACAGAGACTTATCTCTGTGAAATTTGGGCTGCTCTCCCTGGAGAGCGCGTCACCGCAAGTGCAGCGCCTACTCTTTTTTTTTCTTTCTTTTTTGGGGCACACTGGGAAAACCTAACTATCAATTTGGCCATGCTAGGCAGCGGGATTCCTCCCTGCTCTTACCGACTTTCAACTGCCGTGAGATTTTTACGTGCGTAAAGCGCACGGGTCAGACTAGCTTTAAGTCCCCATCTGAAGGACTCAGTTCGATTGTCCTGTCAAACTAGAAAGAAAGGGCGAGGCCGGGATTCGAACCTGGGTTACTCACGCCTTATAGTCCGAAAAATACGGTACTTAACTGACCAGTATGTTCTCTGTAGAAAAGCCCAGCAGTTCAGCCAGCCCCTTCCAGTCATAGTTGGACACTGGGGAGGGCAGGTCCAGCTTGTTGGCATTAACACACCAAGCTATACAATACAATTATATGAGTATATTCTTTGCAAAACTGACCAGTATGTTCTCTGTTGAGAAGCCCAGTAGTTCGGCCAGCCCCTTCCAGATGTAGTTGGACACTGGGGAGGGCAGGTCCAGCTTGTTGGTATTAACACACCACTCTACAATACAATTATATGAGTATATTCTTTGCAAAACTGACCAGTACGTTCTCGGTAGAGAAGCCCAGCAGTTCAGCCAGCCCCTTCCAGTCATAGTTGGACACTGGGGAGGGCAGGTCCAGCTTGCTGGTATTAACACAACACTCTACACCACTATTACAATACAATTATATGAGTATATTCTTTGCAATACTGACCAGTATGTTCTCTGTAGAGAAGCCCAGCAGTTCAGCCAGCCCCTTCCAGTCGTTGTTGGACACTGGGGAGGGCAGGTCCAGCTTGTTGGCCAGCTGATTCCACGTGTTGTAGCTGACCAGTCGCCACGGCAACCGACGCCCACCCTCCTCCTCCAGCCTCCTCATCACACTGCTGCTGCCCGGTCCTCCTCCCCCTCCCCCTATTCCCCCTCCTAATCCTACTAATCCTAATCCTCCATCCCTGTCTGAAGATGTCTCCATGGCTGACATTGTTGTTTTTTTTAGTTTGATCTGAATTTGCGTTAGTATTTGTAAGTTTTCTCGCTCAACCAAGTCTAGATTTTTCCCCAACAAAATTCTTTAACTGAACAAAGTTTGAGCTTGTAGAGACGAAGGGGTTATATTCCGAAATACAACAGAGCGCTAAGGCTCAAATTGATTAAGAAAAAAAAAGAATGTAAGTACTAAGCAGCCACAAACTTCTTCACATAAATTCAACGTCATATAGCCAACTAACTTGTCTTATTCCAAGTTGCTATGGGAACCTGACCAGTTGTTTATGACGCGTTATTAAAAAACAAACAATTATAGCTTAGCAACTAGTAGTTACGGTAGTTGATGGAGAGAGC
>JAGGCT020001531.1:12500-25000 GCA_017654935.2 Phymorhynchus buccinoides
GAGAGAGAGAGAGAGAGAGAGAGAGAGAGAGAGAGAGTGGCAGCAGAGAGAGAGAGAGAGAGAGAGAGACAGACAGACAGAACGTGTAGTTATGTGAATTGAATGGAATGTGGATTGTGAAGGCAAGTAGGCGAATGAATGAGAGAGAGAGAGAGACTGAGAGAGAGAGAGACAGAGAGAGAGAGAGAGAGAGAGAGAGAGAGAGAGAGAGAGAGAGAGAGAGAGAGAGAGAGAGAGAGAGAGAGAGAGAGAGAGAGAGTGGCAGGCAGAGAGAGAGAGCCGGAGAGTGTGAGGGTGAAAGGGAGGAATCATGATTGAAAGTGTGCATACTTATTGTTTTCATATAACGACCACTACATGTAATAAAATGTTGTCTTGTGAGCATTTGTCGTCTTTTTCGTTAAAGTTGTGAGCAAGTGTCTTGTGAACATCTGTCTTGTGAGTAAGCCTATATGTCTCCCAATCGTCTGTTCCAGACCGGAGGACGTTAGACAGATTTTCACTTACCTTTTCACCTTCCAGGTATGGGAAGTGAGAAACTATAGTTGGCTTCAATCTTTGCAAGGTTGGTAGGCTGCGAAGTAATCACTCTTTGTAACATTTAGGCTATTTGCTATTACTTAGACCGTGTGTCACACAAATTCAATGGGTGATAATTGCATTCTTGATCAATACGGATACGCGTATGTCGACAGCTAGTTTCCTGACGTTCATGTCTGATTATGTGGAGATAGGCCTACTAATAATTACGATCTACACCATGACAGTCCCATTCCTTTTCCGACGATATGTCACGTTTCACCCAGTCCCGTTTTGTCGAATTATGCTCCAGTTGTTTATATCTGAGATATATATCTCTGTTTATACATAAAGCGTATCGTGATATATTAGAAGAATTTTAACCACGCGGAACACTCAAGCAAAAGAAATAAACTTACTTTAAGAAAAACATCGGGACTTTCGTAGTGTTACGGTAGGCCCTATACCTCCAGAATCGCCCCACTATCTTGATGGCTATTAAAGTCCTACATGTGCCTGTTCAGGGCCTCTCTCTCTCTCCGGTACCCCCACCCCCGTCTGTCTCTTTTCTCTGTCATGGTTATTGTCTTTGTAGGCATATTTATCTAGGCAACTGGCCGTGGTGAATCCCCCCCCCCCCCCCCCCCTTCTCTCTCTCAGTCTGATAATATTTAGCACACCGATGTAATATATATATATATATATCTCTTTCTCACGTGTGCATGTGTGTGTGTGTGAAGCGCACGTGCCAGACTTGCTGTAAGTCCTTATCCGAAGGATGCGACATTCTGAATTGGAAAGAAAAGGCGAGGCTAGAGTTCGAACTTCAGTCACTCGCACATTGAATTGGCAGGCGAATGTCTCAACCATCCTGCAGCCTTCCTTCCTTCTTCATTACCATAAGTCGTTGACGTACGTTGGCTAAAAGACTCCAGGGATAATCCCAACAGCCGAAGCATTTGAACACTGTGGTACAAAAGCATCAGCTGTGGATGAGAACATCACGTGTGTGACCGTTTTTTTAAAAATACCTCGCCACTTGGGCGGCCACACTCCGTCTTCGGGGGGGATTTTGGAGACTGATGATGTTATGCTAGGAGCTTGTCATGGCTAAAGACAATCCCCACATAACTATGCATGGCATAACGACATTTTGATGTAGCCATGGTGTTCTAGCCTATGTCAATTGGTCTGACATAGCCTTAAAGATACACTGACGCACCACGATTAAGTCCCTTGTTTTTTCTTCTGGGTAGCTGTGACCCACATACAGATGTCCCCAACTTCAAATTGAGGCTGCTCTTTAAAATTGTTTCGGTTTGAATTTGGGGGCATTTGTATGGGAGTAAAAGCTGGTCAAAACAAGATTTCCTACCAACTATAAGGGAAAACACGTGAAACCCGTGACTTTGACACGTGATCTGGTGGGTCTTTCAGCCAAGGCGGCTACTAGTACTATAAGTGTTGACTGCTTAACGCAATGAACCCAATGTTTGTTTATATTGTTCACTTTTTCTCGAAAGTCAGTTGTATTGATCATTATTTAGCTTATCTTACAAAGTGTGACTGACTTCCATTGATTGTAAAGTGTGATGCAGCCTGTTGATAGTACTATGTCTATGTGTTGGGTACTTTTATAAGCCTCAGCTTGTTGTACTCTTGTCTACATATATATTTTGTTGCTGCAAAAGTGTGTCAATAAAACTTTTGTTTAACCCTTTCGCCGCCAGCCATTTTTCAGCCAACATTTTCCATTAAACTTACCTGTACATGGATAGAGAAAAGATTTTTGTCTGAAATATTGGGGATTCTTCTGTGATATATTTGAAATAAGACCTATCCTTACCTCTCACAATTAAGAACCCAAGATCATTGGATAACAGACCCTCATTTCAAGACTTTTAATGACATGGGTGTTCAATCACTGTGTGGTGCAAAAATGCGACATTGGCGGCGAAAGGGTTCACCCAATGAAGAACTGTGGTAGGAAAAACTGAGACGAAACATGAACCGAGCATGTCTGCCACTCCGCGACACCTTCTAACTAATAGGGCTTTATACTACTTCTTGCCGACACCAAAGGGCATTAATTTTAAGCCTGAACTGCTCACGCCACCTATCGACGAGTCAGGTGCAGATAATTTTCTGTGGCTATAAACTACTACTTCATGACAGGCAAGGGTGATAATCTGATGTAGGTGGCACACGCATCTCGGTGCACGAGACAGGGGCAGGGAATTTTCAGTATAAAGCCTTATTCAATGACCACTCAGACCTGTTTACCCCCTACACAAGTCTCGAGTAGTCTGGATAGGTGAAATGAGTAGTTTTGGTGTGAAATGAGTAGTCCTCTTCATTAAACCATCAAATAATGTTCAGTGAAAATGACTAATTAGAGCATTGTTTTCAATTTTGAAGAGTAGTAGAGGTCCAAATTGAGAAGAATACTACTGGAAACGAGTAGAGTAAACAGGTCTGATTCCACTTCTTGTCACCACACAGGAGATCACTTTACTAGTTTATTTTACTCTTCCTTTGTCAAATAAAAGGCAAAGTTGGTTTATTAAAGAAAAAACATACACACACAGACGGAGAGAGAGAGAGAGAGGAGGGGGGGGGGGGGGGGGGGAGATGGAGAGAGACACTTGACACTTTGACACTTTGATTGTTTAATGACATTAGCCAGATACAGCTTTCGTGTCATGGGGGTTAACACCATCATCATTTCGTGCAACTTTTTCTTGCAAAACAAATTAAGCAAACACAAAAATAATGATCAAGAACAGAAGATTTAGAACTAAACATATTATCAACACACATACACATACAGACACATGCGCGCGCGCACACAGAGAGAGAGAGAGAGAGAGAGAGAGAGAGAGAGAGAGAGAGAGAGTATGTATAATTTACAAAAATAACAACAGAAAAAGGAGGACACTGTTCAATTTTATTGTTTTTTTAATTATTATGTGATTAATGATTCACTCAGTGACATTTATCATTAAATTATTTGAGTATGTTTTGACAGCGTTTTCCATATATTATAACAAGTTTCCATTCTATGAAAGGTAACAATAATAATATAAATAATAATAACAATAATAATAATAAATCATAATAATAATAAATAATAACAATAATAGAGAAAACAACAACAGTCATCGTCATCACCATTTTTAATTTTGTGTGTGTGTGTGTGTGTGTGTGTGTGTGTGTGTGTGTGTGTGTGTGTGTGTGTGTGTGTGTGTGTGTGTGTGTGTGTGTGTGTGTAATTTTAGTAGTAGCAGTAGTAAGTAGGGACAAATTGCGTCAAGCTTTTAAAAAAAAAATTATTGTTTAAAAATGTTTTCTTGTGAAAAAGAAACCAACAACACATTATGCAACCCAACACAGATAAAAAACATTTTGAAAAAAAACAAATGTTTAAAAAAATCACAGTGTGCCAAATATATTATTTGATAAACAGATTGTGATAGATTTTTGGTTTTTGTTTACCCTCAAGCACATTCTCCATTTGGTATTATCAGTTCCATTCAGTTCTGTAACATACATGCAGTCGAAACCCACCTAACACTTTTATAACAAGCAACCCACCTTGGCTTAAGGCTGTGTCAGACCAACTGACGTAGGCTAGAACACCAAGGCTACATAAAAATGTTTGTTATGCTCTGCATAGTTATGTGGAGATTGTCTTTAGCCGTGACAAGCTCCTAGCATAACATCGTCGTCAGTCTCCAAAATCCTCCGAAGTCGGAGTGTGGTTGACCGTGTGGCGGGGTAATCAAAAACGGTCACACACGTAATGTTCTCATCCCTAGCTGGTGCATTTGTACCATAGTGTTCAAGTGCTTCGGCTGTTGGGGATGATCCCTGGAGTCTTTGCTATCATACAGTCTTGACATCTGTAGGGTCCCCCTTACCAAAAATGCTTTAGAATAAACTATTAAAGGGTACCATTATAAATCATGTGAACGGACAGAAAGATACCACTTACAGATTGCTATCATGCATTTTTGGAAAGGGGGTGACTCTACAGATGTCCAACAAAATATATACATGATAGCAATTGCCCCCCCCCCCCCCCCCCCCCCCCCCGGATGGTAATCATCCCTATTTTGGGATCTACCTGACAGTAGAGTAACTTCCCCTGTATCTCCCAAATATAATATAACTCTATAGAATCACAAAGAACGATATCTCAGGAGGTGCTAGAGGGGACATGCAAAACACAAAAACTGTAAGTATGCTGAAATATGTCAGAATATTTAAACTTGAAATTTTCTGAGAAAAAAAAATCTGCTTCCACTCCTGCAGACTTGTTATCTCATTATTATTATTAGCATATTGTTTATTCACATGCTATAAAAATCACACAATGCATAATAAGTAAAGAACAAAATATTCCGTATAAAAATGGCACGCCAAAAGTAGGGGGAGATTTCTTCTTTTAAAGACTTTATGCTCAATGCTATTTGTATATTATCAAATCACACATTGTATGCTAAAATAACTATGTTAGTAAGTTTAGTAGATCAAATATAGTTTCTATAAAAACCCACACGCGTTACACACCGTACAATACGTCTTATATGCAGGCATCAGAATAGTCTGAAGTCCGATCCTCTGAAAACCGCGGTAAAAGGGACAGCAAGACCCCAGAATAAAGAAGGATAACACTGACATGAGTTCCCAACAATACCAGAAAGGCTTTATGCAGAGATAAATCACTATAAAATGCTACTTAACAGAAAATATATATCTCAATTGAAAGGTAAAACCTCTGACAGAAGAGGCCAATCCTCTGTCAGAAATTCTCAATCCTCTGAAATTAGCTGATCCTCTGACAGTTCTGATGCCTGTATATGATTTACTGAGTATACATGGTGAAATACACATGCAGCATACAGAAAAGCACATACCCAAGGATTTCTATCTCAAAGGCATGAAAATGCAAAATATCGGATGCCACCATGAGACAATGCCAATTGGTTTTCACTTCTTTTCATGACGTTATCTTCAATTTTATCATGACGAAAAAACACAAGAGTCCATTTCTAGCAACAACAAGGCCACATGTGGTGTAAAACCAGCTCAGCTGTTTAACTCAATAGACGATTTTCAGAAAAAACTAGGGGAGAGCACTTCGTGAAAATTAGAGTTGTTCACAAGCTGTGGGGTCTTGCCGAGTTGCTGCAGTTGACCGCGGCCTTCATCAACCAAACCGGACTGAGCATCTGATATGGCCGAGAACAAAGAAGAAGAAGAAGAAGAGTTGTTTACCTCCATTACTTGGTCAAATACCATATAAACAATGCAACTGGTGTCGAAGCTTGAAACCGCAGGATGCGAGTCAGCGACTTGAAAAACTTTCTTTAAAAAAAATTAGGGGTGGCCAGTGGTCACAAACTGATAACACTTGCAAAATGTGACATAAAAATAAAAATTAAATTTTTTTTCAGAATGACGCACAGTGTTCTAAGTGCTGCATGTCTGCTCAAACACACGAGTCGATAGGCTACGAGAACTGATGTTAGAGTGACTTCCCCTGTTTGACTGATTGAATTAGGCAAGATCACTCCCACACACCATGAAATTACTCCCCTTACTTATTTTTGAACAATTCCTATTGAGTCACACAGAAAATGGCGGAGTTCCCCCCTCAGATCGCATAATTCTAGGTCATTTTCTAAAGTTCACCAAAAATTGAATGCACATCCTACTAACATGCGATATGCACTGAGTGATAGATGAATTAGCATATTTTTGGAAACTTCTTACTTTGAAGGAGTGAGCCGCATATATTTCACGGTGTCAGTAATCTGATGCAATGTGCTTCGTTAGGAAAACAAAAGCTTTTTCACTCGACCACCCGACTGGTACTTTATGATCTTGATCTATTATCACAAAGCCAGTCAAGCTTTGATAGACTTGGTTTGGTATATAAATAAAAAGTGTTTATAAAAAGCATAACTTAAGCTATAAACACAAACATTTATTCCTTTAATGTTGGAAGAAAGTAAATTATGCGGTTGCCGCCGTATTGGAATTAAGCAAAATTCGAAGATGGTAGTAGCTCATTTCAAAGTAGTATAAAACGAAAATAAGAGACACGAGAGATGGTCTAAGAGCCGCCTCAGAAAATTCAGCTATAATCTCTATTCTACTACTTGTGTCTGTCCCAGTTTTCCCTATCCCCCACGACTGTCTGAAGGGTGTTTGGGGTAAATGGAACACTCACCAATTCTCTACGACATGGTTGTAGGGTTTCTTCCGACCAAATTTTTAACATTTGTAATTTCAACTGACTATATGAAAAGACAGAAACGAGGTATTTCCCTACGACTCAATGGTTGGTGTGTGTGCGCCAGCCATAAGGGAAGCAACTGCAAGAAAAACATCTAAGGATTCATAGGAATCCTAGTGTAGAGTGGCACAGTGGTAGCGTGTTCGCTTTGTGTCAAGTAAACCCGAGTTCGAACCTGGGTACAGGGGATTTTTCCTCTCACTTTGTAATAGGCCTTGCGGTCTGAACGTGGAGTCTTTTGGATGAGACGATAAACCGAGGTCCTGTGTGCCCATGCACTTAGCACACATTAAACCCAGTGGCAACGAAAAAGTTGTCATTTGGTCCAAATTTACCCCCCTCCCTTCCTTCCTCATCAGTCACACAAAAATCGCATGCCAAATAAAATATTAAAAAAATTGGGTGTCGTGCCTCTGGCTGCGACACGCTCTCCGGGTGGGAGTAACCCGAATTTCAGAGACGCCTCTGTGACTATAATGTACCTAACCTAACCTAACCTAGGAACAGTGAGATACCTTATTATTGCTTCATAGGGGACTGAAAAATCACCAAAATCGGTCGGAAAACTCCCTCCGACGTGACTCCAAACGATTGGAACAGTGTCGGAAACATGTCTCCGATGCGACTCCATCGAGTTAAAACAAAAAAAGTTGTGGCTTATTTCTTCTTTTGCATTCCCAGGCCAAAAGGCCATATTGGGTAAAGTACGTTTGTCTGTTTTCAGTTTTCACTGGTCTCCCTGCTGCGTACAGCCGACACATTCCGAGTTCGGATGAGCTCAAAGGAGAAAACTAATTTGGAAGATTTGCTTTGGAAAAAAGGCAGGAGCATGGGCCAATAAGTCAGAAAGATAGTAGATGATAGTAAGCGAAGGAAAAAGGCAGAGTCAAAGAGAGTGGCATATTAGAGGAAATTACAAGCACAGAACTTCCAGAAGGTGGGATAACTATTTTTACGAAAGACCCCCCGGTATCCCTACAGGGAGGTTGTGGGTTATAGTACCAGGTACGTAAAAATGCAGGCACACAAGGAAAGGCAAAAATGAAAAAAACAAATAATTTTGTTTTGTTTTGACAATGAATAAAGATGAGCTTATATTTACAACAAACAATGAAATTAATCAGCTGTGTAATTGTTCTAAAAACATCCTACACATTTTTGGATATTCAATAAAAAAAAAATCAAGAAAGATTATGATCAAAGATTTCTAAAGGAATAAAAAAATATCCATTCTCTTTTGTATGCATACATGCATGTACACACACACATGCGTGCGCGCACACATGCGTCAACACACTCAACCCTTGGTATGTAGATAGGATCAGTGTTTTAAAAGCAACCCCCGCTTTTTTAATTTTAGCCATACAAAAAAAAAAGCACGCAAAATGGAATTGATATTATGCACCATCACATCATTTAAATGTTAATTATGCACCAACTCATACATTAAATAACAATCAAGCTCCATTTAAAAAAACCCACGTAAGCAGAGGCATAATCTGCCAGCATACTAAGAATAAGCTATTCAACTTAAAGGAAAAAATCTAACGTATTTTACGGACTATAAGGCGATACTTTTTTCCTAGACTGAGACCCCTGCGCCTTATAATGTGACGGATAATATAGTAAGAAACTATAATTAAAAAAATCTGAGTTTTGTGTAAAACTTTGGGGGTGCGCCTTATAATCAGGTGCGCCTGGTAGTCCATAGAATACAGTAGTCAAAACTGCTCCTTAACTTCAAAAATTTCCTCCAGCATTAAAAAAAAATTGCACCAGCATCTTCATTCAGACACATCGTTAACACGGTCAACTAATAATGCTGTCTATGTAACCAAAGTCACTTAGCTTACGCAAGCTAAGTCACAGTGTCTTTGGTGTAACCAACTAACTGCTACAGCCAATAATGAAATCTTGGCTACATAAAATTTTTTTATCTAAATTCAAACCCTGTCATCACTAAAACGACTCATACTAGCTAGGTGTCCCCAAAGGTCACGCATTTAATTTTAAAAAAAAGCAAAAAAAAAAAAAAAAGCATAAGGAATATGCAAAACAGGTACAAAATAAATCGCTGCATATTTTTTTTCTCAAAGCGTTTCAAAGAATATATATAGAAATTGTAAACTCGTCTTCTCAGATCGTAAACTGGAAAAAGTGTATAATCACAAAATACCAGCCGAAACAAAGTTGCAAAAAATGTACAAAAAAGGAATGGCGAAGAAGTGATTTATTAAAAAAAAAAGAAGAAGAAAAAAAGCACAACCTTTATCACAGAATCAGCAAGTATTCCATCACCTTTAAAAAAAAAAAAAAAAAAAAGAGAGAGAGAGAGATGAAGAGGGGGAGAGAGAGAGAGAGAGAGAGAGAGAGAGAGAGACGAACGAACGAACGAACGTTTTTTATTGAGGAAAAGCGGAATAAGCACAATAACCGGCTTTTTTTCATCCGGCCCTCAGAACCAAAATGAGAGAGAGAGAGAGAGTACCACTAAGCAAGTAAATACTTAAGAAAGATAATATTTGGGCATATAAAAACAAACTAGGGATTATTTGAGCAAATTCCAATAAAAGAAATGAGAACAATAACAAATCTCATGATCACTCAAGCACTTTAAAACATCGATACAGTTTAAAAAATAAAAAAAATAAAAATGTTTGTGCACACACGCACATTCTGTTTATACTCTTCCTCTTTCCAGTTCATGTGCTTACAGCAGCGCAACTGTATGGCAATGCTTTCTGGAAAGACTCACCAACATCGTATCTATAGCATACCGTAATTTTCGGACTACAAGGCAATATTTTGTTCTCCAATTTCAACCTATGCGCCTAATAAACGAGGGCGCCCTGTTAGTGAACAAAATCGTGAGAAGAGAGGCAACGATTGCCGTACAGTCTGCTGTGAGTCACAACATCGAAAGTGGTAACGAGTCGCCGATACGACGAATACTCACGTTAAAATGCTTCAAAATCCCTATTATCATCCGAGATACCGTCCAACAGATGCCATAATCCTTCATTGGATGTAAAAAGCATCCTTGTAGAGCTTAAAATGCCATAATTCTACCAGTTTTCGCGAAGAAAAGTCCAAACACTACATCCGGAAGTCGCAAAAACGGAAGTTCGATTATTTGAGAAGGGAGCCAACTCTCGTTTATGAAAGCAGTAATGGCGGGCGGTAAACGTTTACAGGACGTGTACGGGCTTCAAACTTCGACTTTCTGTTGCGAGGTGTGTATCACCTTATAAACGAGGGCGCCTTTTACTTTAATTTTTTTCAGATTTTCCTTAAAAATTGCCCTATTCACCTTATACACAGCAGTGCCTAATGATCCGAAAAATATGGTAATCACAAATTTTTGATTTATCATCAGTATAACTTTGTCTGTTAAGTTTGGGAATGTCAAGCACAACGTATATGACTCAGGCCACGTCTATGGCATAGTAAACATTTCAAAAGTACAAATTACAATTAACGATGAGCGAAGTAAAGCAACATTTAGAAACCTGTTTCCCTCTATACAATTCTATTTTTCATTCTTAACTCATTCAAGTCGTTCCGACCATATATGTTCGGAATTAATAGATAGCTGTCAATTTCATGCATTTGCTTCAAGGGAAGTAAATCTGTGCGCACGCCATACCTTGGTCACTTCTAAACTCGCTTCACTCCCTTAGACCACAATTTTGCCTCTGACTTTGCTTTTGTTGTGGGGAAACCAATCGGTGTAGAGAGTTTTTCTATATAAAGTCTATTATATAAAATAGTCTGATCTACCACTTCCCTATGTCTAAACCTGAAGTAAAAACCCGTAATCTTCTTTCATTTCTCCTTCTGTTTATGTATGTTTTGTTTGTGTGTATGACTGGAGTGATTTGGTGAGCTTTTTTTAATAATTCAAAATCATTGCGATGCGAAGCTTGATGCTACTTGCTCTGAATGTTCACAAATTTCTCTGAAATCCTTAGATCAGCGGAGAGTTCTCCAGCCTGACCTGAAGAAGCTATCCAATCCACACCTGCCAACCCCTTGAGCAACAACGGAGGAATGCTTCCAGCAGCAGAGAAAAATAATTATGGGAAGCTGAGAGGAACACACATTTTGCAGTATTGCATTTTACACACAAAATCAACCGAGCGCACAAAAAGATATGTATTTCATAATCATAAAATAAAAAAGTTGTCTTTTGGAAGAAAACAAACCACAAAACCCACCCAATGCAACATTGTTTTGCAATTTGCAAATAAGAGAACTTTCCCCCAAAAAGATTATTCACCTACATGGTCAGCAGCATTCAAGGCAAAGTTATATACAGACTTTGAAAGCCTTTGCTCTAGCAAGTATTTCCTTAATCTAAGAAAATGGCATAACAATCAGTAAAAGATACCGGGGGTCTTTCAAAGAAATAGTTCCCCAACCTTCTGGAAGTTCTGTGTTTGTAACTTCCTCTAATCTGCCACTCTCTTTGACTCTGCCTTTTTCCTTTGCTTTCTGTCATTTACTATCTTTCTGACGTATTGGCCCATTCTCCTGCCTTTTCCCCCAAAAAATCTTCCCAATAATTTTTTTTCTTTGAGCTCCTCCGAAATTGGAATGTGTCAGCTGTAAGCAGCGGGGAGACCAGTGAAAACTGAAAACCGGACACATACATACCTTACCCATTATGGCCATATGGCCTGGGAACACAGAAGAAGAAAAGAAGTCAAAGATGACATAACCTGGAGGTGGGGCAGGACAGTGGAATTTTAAAGCCTATCCAAGCGGGAAAAAAAATACTGGTAAAAAAATAGGAACGGATGACAGATCCTTCTTCTTCTTCTTCGATTGCTCAGACAGTTTTTTGTCAATTATGAGCGCAGATGCATCATGCTGCCGTTATGCGCCTTACTAAGAAATAGTTAGGCCCAGCAAGTCAGACTTTCGGCTGGAGGAAATGTTTTTGAAAGTTTTCCGTGGAAAAAGGCAGGAGAATGGACCGGTAAGGCAGAAAGGTAGTAGAGATGACAGCAAGCACAGGGAAAAGGCAGAGTCAAAGAAAGTGACCGATTAGAGGAAGCTACAAGCACAGAACTTTTAGAAGGTGGGGGAACTATTCATACAAAAGACCCCCCGGTATCCCCACCCACGGGGTTACAGATCTATCTGAAGCTAGGCTTTAGAAACACGCCACCTCTAGAAACTGCGCTTTACGTTGTGCGACCGTCGGCACAGCTCCTCCTTCAGGATGGCCACGAGGTCTTCCTCTCCGTCCCGAACCAGGGGGAACCAGTAGAAGGCAGAGCCGCTGAGGAACGACGGCACGTGCACGCGGTTGGCCTTCAGCTCGCGCAGCAGCACGGGCCTGATGCGGAAGGGCCTCTTGCGGTCGAAGAACTCCTCCTTGAGCTTTTCCTGGACCTTGCGCATCAGCTTCTGCTGGTAGGAGACGGGGGGCGCGGGGCCCTCGCAGTAGGCGTCCGCATAGCGCAGGTACCCCGGTGTGATCAGCATCAGCACTTTGGAAGCCTGGTGGGAACACAGACGGTGAAATGAAGAAACAAATGAGGCTGGGCAAGAAATAATCAGGCATGGTAGTGGGGGCAAAGTGGTTTTCAAGGAAAATGGCAGGGGGTCCAGGGGGTCCGAAGAAAATTCAATAAAATTCAATAAATGAGAGTGAAATTTTCACTTTTTC
>JAGGCT020001532.1:0-25000 GCA_017654935.2 Phymorhynchus buccinoides
GTCTTAAAAGGGAGGTAATTTTAATACTTACAAAGAAGGGCAATGTCTCAGAGAAGTAGGTCTTATGTGGGAGGGAGTCTTATAATGGGAGGTCTTATAAGGGAGGTTCCACTGTGTCCTGATTTTTCTTGCCTTGGCATAAGGCTGTGTCAGGCCAATTGACATAAACTAGAACACCAAGGCTACATCAAAATGTTTTTACGTTCTGCATAGTTATGCCGGATTGTCTTTAGCCGTGGCAAGCTCCTAGCATAACATCGTCGGTCCAAAATCCTCTGAAGTCGGAGTGTAGCTGCTCACGTGGCGGGGTAATAAAAATTGGTCACACACGTAATGTTCTCATCCTAGCTGGTGCATTAGTACCATAGTGTTCAATTGCTTCAGCTGTTGGGATGATCCCTGGAGTCTTTAAGCATGGGAACTACTACAACAACATCCTGATTTTGTATTTAAAATTAATCAAATCTGTCTATGTATTCTTTTTGATAAATTTCTAATCCAACAGAACGTCAATGATGACTTTTCCCCCTCAAAATCCTCAATTAAAATCATCACCTAAGTAAACTCCAAATCGGTATGTCATTATGATTCATTCATAGTTTTTTGAGTGATTTAAAAAACCAAAAAACACAGAAAGACTTGTCTACAAGAAGCAAAACCACATTTTAGCCAAGGTAAATAAGCAATGAGTAACATTAACACTTATCCGTAATTAAGTTTTGTTTGACGCTTTGGCCATAACATATACGTCACAGTCGTGCTCTCCCCCCCCATGGGGATATCGGGGGGTCTTTTGTACAAATGAGAGACTTAGTGCGATTTTTCTCACACCAGAGGGCATGACGCTCGTGTGGGGCTAATCCTCTATATATTATTAGTTGGGGATAAAGAAAGAGCGAGAGACAGTGAGTGGTCCTACCATCACTCTCTCTCTCACTACGCCCAAGTAAGAAAATCGTGTGATAAGCCCCTAGTGCATTGACTGCCCTCTGGCGTGAAAAATATCGCCATAGGTTGACCATTGAATCCCCACTACTCTATCATTCTTTTTGACTCTGCCTTTTCCCCCTTGCTTACTGTCATCTACTATCTTTCGGCCTTACCGCTTCACTCCCCTGCATTTTGTTCTTGTCATTCTTACAACAATAAAAATTATCTAGCCAAAGGCGGACATGCTGGGACTAACTATTTCTTAGTTAGGCGCTTAACGGCAGCATGACGCATCTGTGATCATATGACAGGAGGCTGTCTTGAGTGATTGAAGAAAGAAGATAAACAACAAGCTGCCATGCTTAAAGGCTTCAGTGGTGCTTAGTTTCAAGCTAAACGTTTCCGTTAAGTTTCCACTGGTGATGAACCCTTTCACCGACAGCCATTTTTCAGCCAAAAATTGCCATTTAGTTTACCTGGGTAGAGAACAAAATCCATCTGCAGTATTTGGGGATTGATCTGTGACATATATAAAATAAGGTCTATCCTTACTTCCCAAAACTAAGACAACAGGGTCTTAAGATAATAGACCCAATTTAATTATGCCTTTTAGTGACAAAGGTGTTAAGTCATACTACTGTGGTACTAAAATGCGACTTTGGTGGTGAAAGGGTTAATGACCAGAATTGGTTTTCTGCCAACGTAATGGATGCAGAAGCAGAGAAACATAAGGGAGAGAACCACTCACAGTCACACATACACGCCAACACTTCACATCTTTTGGAAGCACTCCGTTTCGATCGGCGAACCCCCTGTAATGTAAGGGAGAGAACCACTCACAGTCACACATACACGCCAACACTTCACACACCTGCACGTCTTTTGGAAGCACTCCGTTTCGATCGGCGAACCCCCTGTAATCGTTGTCCGGGAGATGCCTCACGGGGTCCAGAATCTTGGACAGTTCCGTGATGATTCTGAAGGTGAGAAACTTGGCCGGAATCCTCCTCATCTCCTGCATGTGACACTGAGGGCACGGGCATCCGCCATTCCCTGCCCCTGCCCTGTGAGACAGATCCCACAAACGTGTTTGATTTAACCATTATGTATCAGACCTGTTTACTCTACTCTTTTCGAGTAGTATTCTACTCAATTTGGACCTCTACTATACTCTTCAAATTCGAAAAAAAATGCTCTAATTACTCATTTTCAGTGAACATTGATGGTTTAATGAAGAGGACTACTCATTTCACACCTAAACTACTCATTTCAGCTATCCAGACTACTCAAGACTTGTGTAGGGGGTAAACAGGTCTGCAGTGTTTACCCCAAAATTTTTACTGTCAGTAATCCCAAGCTATGAAATCAGTAATTTCAAGCATCTGTCAGTAATTTTGCCGGCCTAGAAATCCTTCCACCAGAATTTTCCGCTGCTGTCAGAACTTTTGTTGGGGGGAGACAGCATACACGCACGCCACGCTGCAACTTCATCAAGTTCATGTCCACACCCAACTTCAACATCTGTCCCAAAAAAATTTGAGCGGGGTGGGGTGGGTGTTGGGGATAATCACACAACATCACTTACGTGTGGGTTTTTTTGGGCATAATTGCGATCGCACCTACAAAAACGGAGGTATGGGTCTGTAAACAGGAAGTGAAACCACCAGAAGAAATGATTCAGAATGTTCCCAAAAAATTTTTTCCGGCACAAACATCTTTCAGCATGAATTCAGCAGATTTTTTTTTTCGGCGGAAGTTTTCAAAACATTCTGCGGATTTTCCGCGAAAAGCGGAATTCTTTCATACCTGAGCACTACAACCAGCACAAATGCTCCCTAGTTTGAGTCATAGACTTCCACAAAAGACTAAGCTGTACCTTGACAATTCCAATGCTGTTGAAAATCATTTATATCGTACATGCATGCGAGCTGTATGTATGTCGCCAAATAACTTTCTTCTTCTTTTTCATTTGCAGGCCATATGGCCATAATGGGCAAGGTACTTATGTATCCATTTTTCAGTTTACACTGTACTGGTCTCCCCACTGCGTACAGCCGACACATTCCGATTTTGGAGGAGCTCAAAGATTGGAAGATGTTTTGGAAAAAAGGCAGGAGAATGGGCCAGTCAGAAAGATAGTAGAAAGCAAAGGGGAAAGGCAGAGTCAAAGAGAGTGAAAGACAAGAGGAAGCTACAAGCACAGAACTTCCAGAAGGTGAAGGAAGTATTTTTCATAGCGCGCATGCGCACGTGTGTGTGTGTGTGTGTGTGTGTGTGTGTGTGTGTGTGTGTGTGTGTGTGTGTGTGTGTGACAAAAGGACATAATTGTTCCTGAAAACTCACATTGTGATAAAAAAAAATTGGACCTGGAACAGTCAAGAAGGCATTGTGGTGACGATTTCAAGCCTGAGTCGACGATATCTGATGCCCCGTTTGCTCAGCACCGTCTCATAAACCACCATCCGTCAGACTGCATCTAACGCTGGAAAATAACCCACAGATGCTGGTACTTCTGGGGGAATAAATGCATTCACACATAGTATATTGGCATATGCTTGTTATCATATGATCAAGCGCAAACCATAGGGAAGTATCGTATTTTGGTGGACTACAAGGCGCACATGATTATAAGGCACCCCCCAAAAATTTAACAGAAAATTCAGATTTCATTACTATAGTTTCTTACTACATTATCAGTCACATTATAAGGCGCAGGGGTCTCAGTCTAAGAAAAAAGTATCGCTTTATAGTCTGTAAAATACAGTAACTCAAAATTGGTCAACTTTGATGCGTGGGACTTACCAGTTGATCAAGACAAGCTGCATCATCTTACAAAGCTGTAAAACGACAGTTTGCAAAGACGAATCATGATGGTGACACTAAATGCACAAAACGTTTGACATAATTTGACATGAAATGACCAAAATATTGAGTTTTTCATTCCTGATGTGAACTGATGTCTTTCGACTTGCATCTCTGTTTTGCGCATGGCAATATGTTGTTCTTTCAATCTGAATCATTAGTGTTTTTGTTTGGATTTTTAAATAATGTCAACAACAAAAAGAAAGAAATTCTCCTACACAATTTGGAAACTTGAGTCCACAAGAGTGAGTTGGCAAACGGGAAAAGAGGTATCAAAATGGGTGAGCGAGGCATGCATGCACAGGTAAGCAATGTGAAGAATAAGATGTGAGGTCATGGTACACTGGATGGATGTTCATGTTTATCCAAAATTGTACAGCGGTAGGGGCTGTTTGAACACATTTGATCCACGATCCGCACACAGAATCCCTATTCACATACATAAGAAATAAGCGGATAGGTTTGCAGATGGGTTTCTTACAGGAAGCGAATGGGGCTTGGGTACGGAACTTGCGGATTAAGGATCTAATGTGCACTTACCCTAAGTGTCAGTGTGTGCAAACCGTGTAATTCTTTGATGCATTACCCCCCTTGGTTAAAATTAAAAATACATGTTCATCCCATCCGCTGGATTTGATTAATTAGAAATCTGGGCCTGTATTCACGTTGAGATAGCATGATGCTAACTTAGCTCTTCCAAAAGTCCTATTAAATCCTATAGGACATTGGAAGAGCTTCTAAGTTAGCAACATGGTAAGTCGCATGCTAACTCAACGTGCATACAGGCCCTGATTGTGTCTTTTTTATCTTTCTTTTTGTTTGTCTGTCTGCACAATATCTTGCAAACCATCGCACAGAAGCACTTCAACTTTTGAATGGTACACAATTTGATGCCGACGCATCCTGTTTTGCAACTACTGCGACGGAGAGACAGTTGCCATAGTCTGAGATACTCTTGGCCTGCCTGCATGATTATGATCATATAGTAGCAACATGTATTTCCTGAAGGTACTACTACAAGCAAAAAGAATCAGAGTAAGATTCTGGACACAAAGATCTGGGAATTGATAAGAAGTGTTATTTGTGTGATTGTGTATTTGTCAGATGTGTTCCTTGCCTTTAGGTCTGTTTCTGCTGTATTCCATATGTGTGTTTGCTTTGTATTGCGTTTTTGTTTGAATGCATTATCATGGGTGCAACTCCCCCAAACGAAAAAAAACAAAGGCAGGGGTACCCATGGCCCTGGCAGGGTAAAGGGGCAGAACCTCGTCGGACGATTCAAGGGGGCAACTAAGAGAGAGATATAATGAGACAGACAGTTAAAATGATAG
This sequence comes from Phymorhynchus buccinoides, assembly GCA_017654935.2. Lineage (NCBI taxonomy): Eukaryota > Metazoa > Mollusca > Gastropoda > Neogastropoda > Raphitomidae > Phymorhynchus > Phymorhynchus buccinoides. Next base: position 5,124 of record JAGGCT020001532.1, read on the forward strand.
ACAGAGACAGTTTCACTTTCGGTTTGATAAGCCTTGTCAAATTATTACATTGCCTTTGTAAACTTCCAAAACTAAGTTCAAAACGCCCCAAATCGCTTGTGGTCATTTTTTTGTGATGAATTGAAAAAAACAACTGAAGTTCAGTTTCTGGTAAAATAAAAAATACTGAAATCAGTATACAAATGAAAGAGTAGCGCCCATGCGTCATAAATGCCAACGTGTGTGCGCACTTCAATTTGATTTCTATCAAGATTCAGAGCCGTATAAATACTGTATGTTGTTATAAAAAAAAGTTATATTATCATCTCAAGATAGCAGAGGAGGTTTGTGCTATTCTGGGAAACTGGGCTATAACATTCTGCATGGAAGATGCCATGACCATGACACATACCCACTTTATTTATGACGATAGGATGAAAAATAAGTTTTGTCTAGCTTATTAACTTAATTATTGTCAATAAAGATCACATTGACCTGACGACTTGATTTGACTTGACTCTCACCCAAGAGGAATTCAGGACAACAGGCATTGCGGCATAGGTCGTCTAATCATGCAAAATGCATGTAGGCCTAGTTACTATCATACTCCCTAGCTGTATAAGACAACATAGACACACGTCACACAGCCTTCTTGACTTGTGTCTTTAGGCCTACTACAGTGGAACATCCATTATAAGACTCCCTCCCACATAAGACTTACTTCTCTGTGACATTGCCCTTCTTTGAAGGTATTAAAATTAACTCCCTTATAAAATATAAGACCTCATTTTGGATGATTTTTGAAGGTCTTATAAGGGAGGTTCCACTGCACTCAGTCCTGGGCATATTTCTCATACCATCGGGATTCGTGAACATCCTCTTTCTCAATCTGAATTCTTTCATTGAGCTATCCGTATGGGGTTTTATGCAACGTTTTCAGATGCAGCATAAATGAAAATAAACTAAACCCCAAAAACAAACCTGAAGGAACTAAAATTTGGTCTCCTGAATGTTTAATGGCTCTGGCCAATCCTGCTACCATAGTAGTAGCCCCCAAAGGACAAACCCCGACCGGCACAACCTAAACTTTCACAGACACTTTTCGTAGGGAGAAATAATATTTAGAATGAAACTATTGCGCAGAGGCTGGAAGGGAATTGAATTCCATACAGGGAAAGAATTCTTGGAAAGAAACAAAATTCGAAAGTGTTTGTAAAGCGCTTCTTCTTCTTCTAGTTGGGGATGTTTATCCTGCCCCGCACTCACCGGTCTTCATTCAGACCATTAATAGCGCACAGGATGCATGCTATGTGAATTTGTGTCATCCATCCCACCGGCACACATGGCCTACTCGTACCGAATAGTGGAATGGGCTATAACGTGCGCGCAAGATCTTGTGCGTGCGTTTCCACACGGGACCTCGGTTTTAGGTCTCCTCCGAAGGACCAGGAAATAGGAGTAAAGTATCTTTCCCAAGGATACACCACCATCACCAGCCGGGTTCGAACCCACCGCACCCGCAAACCTGTTGGATTACGAGCGGCGACTCTAACCAACCAGCCACGGCGCCTCCGCTTGTGGGGAACTGGCGAAATTAAAATTTCACAGTGCAGTTTGATCAGCAATGTGTATGATTTTATATTAGAAAAATATAGATTAGTATTGTACATAATTAAAATGACAAATGACACAAGGGTTTTGCGTAAGTGGGTGCATGATTACACAAAAATTAATGTGTCAGTGGATTTTCCCGTTATGTCCAAGTTGATTTCAACTCTTTCAAATTCAATGAGTTTCACCTTCACAATGACATAAATTTCATTATGATTTGACAAAAAGTACATATTTTTTTCTAACCACCCTACACTCTGAAACTTAGTTTGGGTCTAACTTTACTTTACTGAACTAAAATCATTGGAATGACAGGCAATGGCTGATTGACCCACAGCGTTTGGTCGAGAGAGAAAAGCTTTAAGTAAACATGTTTTGTATTCTGAAGAAAGTTATCCATGTATATAGTCTACAGTACAACTTTTAAGTTAGGTCAACTAAATTTTGTTACCTGTGGAAGCGACCATCTTGTTGGGCCTCAATCAACATCCGGGAGAGGACGAATTTGATTGGCTGTGCTGCGGCAAAACATTTGGTCACCTTGTTGCACACACTTGCGTTTACTATTTAATTTATTACTAGCTTATAAAATCAACGATAAATTATTTAGATTAAAAGTTAAATGCGCAGCTAATAGTCATTGAATTATGATACGATGAAGAACATGTAAAATGTACGTCAGAAGTTTAGTGAATATTTTCAAGAGAGTCACAAACAAGAGACGATCCCTGGATTTTACGTGGTTCTATTTTTAAACCTAAGACCGTCCGTTTTCCTGGGAAGACGTTCAATGCTGCACTTGGTCATCTCCAAAATATGAAAAGTGACTCCATTCGCGTGACAATGATGGTTTTCAGCGAAACTTTAGAATGTGTATCTTTTAGCCCTAACCCTAACCAAAACCTTAAACCGTCAAATACACAACAAATAAAACTTTACTAAAAATTGAGTGTTCCATGTTTGGAGATGACAAAGTGCAGTCTTGAACGCATAGTTCCTGGAAATGCTGTCCCTGCGCTCAAAGACACTCAGTAGATTATGTTGTTGACGAGGTTCCCCAGCTTAAACACTATGGCAAGTGCAGTTGCAGTGCACGCGCACTATAACTTCTCTTGCGATCCAAGTGTCAAGTGTACTATCCGGGACAGAAAAGTTAATTTTGTTACGGAAAAAGTGATATTTTCATTCTTCAAATCCCCTATAGAGAGACAGCACTTTTTCCGTCTAAGATCGTTCAGATAGTGTTTTGATACACACTCTCATAGTAGCGAGCTGCAAATTTGCACGCGACACCCTTGGGTGGGAAGATTACGTCAATGGCTGCTTTTAAAGGCACAACTGGGGTATTTAAGAGCCGATTCCAGGAATCGAGTAGTATTTTTATATTATACTTATATTCTGATCGCTTCTCTGCCTTTTGGCTAAGACAGTGATTCAGGAATATAAATTTTTGTTTATACCCTGGTTGGTTTGTTCAGCCCGTCGTACATGGCGAAAGCCGATACGCGACGTTAAACTGAACTTCCACCGAGTAGTGCAGATTCAAATTGAAATCAGTGGCAGTACCATAGCCGATTAGGTTTATCCGAGGCGTGGTTACTGCTACACATATCTGTATTAAAAAAAAGATCGGGACTTTACTGGTTAAGCACTGCCTCCGTGTATTGCCCCCAGTATTGTTCCCACCATCTTTATATTTACAAATGCCCCACATGGCCGAAGAGGGCGTAAAACCCTATTTTTCTTCAATCGAGTAGTCATTTGTGAGTGGGAGAGAGAGAGAGAGAGAGAGAGAGAGAGAGAGAAACAAGCCAGCGACACTCCTAGCTGCGGGCTTTCGCTTGCGCCAGCTTAATTTTCCCCTCCTTTTGCGTTTGAAAAGGGATGCTTTCGCTGCGAGCGCCAAGCAGAAACTGACATTTTTAGCCTACTGCTTGCTTATTTAGTGCCGCACTGGCTTTAAAGGGCCCCGCCACATGGGCGGCCATACTCCGACTTCAGGGGACTCAGTAGATATAATACTAAGCTTTTTGCACTTTACAGTACCCCTGCGCCAGTGAAGATCTCAACTGCTCGTGCACTATTGACAGCTAGAGAAAAGCGGCAGGTGCGCAGCAGCATTTTCGGCTCCAGTGACCTTGACCTTTGACCTTTAAAAAAACCACTTGGCTAAGAGATCCTAAATACCTACCCGCATGCAAACTTTGAGCCTCCTTGTCCTAGGTCCCTCTGTTCAAGCGTTATCGTGTTCATATTTGTTCTAGATAGACAGATAGCCTCAGGAACAAACAGACAGCCCTAAAACATTAACCAGCTTTCGTTTCACGGCTGGTTAATGATAATGCAGCTGCTTTTTTTTACGCCTAGATGTATAAGATCCCAAGCATCTCCCCCGCCAACCCTACTTCTTACACACACATACACATCCTCATAATTGCTGCAATGTGTAACAGAAGTGCGCCCATATACAGTAAAAATCGCTTAAGGCAAAATTGATGGGACTGAAATTTTATTTTGAGATAGACAATATTTTGAGACTGCTGCACTGGCTCCCTGTTGACGCGAGAGTCGAATACAAAGTGGCCACTCTTGTCTATATCGTTATTTCGAAGACACTCTTCCTGACTACCTCTCTTCAAGCAACCTGAAACTTCTCTGCAAACCTGTCACCAAGTACAAAACGGTTGGAAACAGATCTTTTCGTTTCCAAGCACCGCATCTGGAACAATCTCACTTTCTCTCTCCGCCACTGCTCTCCATCTCTGTCATCCTTCAAAACTGTCCTTGAAGACGCAATCTCTGTTAATTTCTGTCTGTCCATCCACCATCAGTCCACCCTGTAAAGATTTTTTTTCTTTTAAATAAATAATTCATCATGTTTTATGTAGGTATTTTAAATGTGAGTTGTGTTGCTTTTTGTTCATGCAAAATGACTTTTTTCTAAATAATTTTAAGTACATGTATTTTGAATATCTTTTGTGTGCGTGAAGTAAGCTTACTTTTTTTTAAACACTTTTTCGTGTAAAGCGTGGTGTGTTCTGCTGTGTCAGGAGAAAAGCGCTATAGAAGATTTATTTATTATTCTTATTGAGTTAAAAAGACTTCAATATATAGATGATTAAAATGGGACCCAGAAATGATTAATTTATCCGGTGTTTTTGGGTAATCCGTTTTTGAGTTATCAGTTATCCACTGTATTTTAATTTCTTGGTTTTTAGATCTTTCAAACATGCAAATTTGGGGGGATATGAAGATGCTTTGTTAATGTTGCAGAGACTACTCTCTGGTTGTTGCTGTTGGGTGTTGTCGTACCCTGGCTAAAAGACTCCAGGGATCATCCTAACAGCGGAAGCACTTGAACACTGTCGTACAAGTGCCATGGATAAGAACATTACGTCACAGTGTGTGACCGTTTTTTAAGTTTAATTATCCCGCCACATAAGTCATAAGTCATAAGTTTCTTTATTGTCCACTGGCATTGTACAACGCACATGGAAACTTGTCTTCCACCGTGTAAAATAAAAATATTAAATAAAACTATGAAACATAAATTTACATTAACAAATATGTAACTCTCACACCACACCCAATCATTCATCCGCTCTCCACTATCTTGCTCACTCATCATGCAACATAGGCAGCCACACTCCGACTTCAGGGGGAAAACGTTAAGGGAATTTGTGGTGTGTTTTTTATATCGTCCTCCCCCCACCCCCATTTTGCAGATCTGTTATTAGGGATGGATCAGTTGGTTACGGAAGGGGGGGGGGGGGGTTCCAATTGCTTGGTTGGGGGGGGGGGGGATAAGCTTGGAGAATAAGCTCAAATTAGTCACATTTCTGTCTCGTTTTTTTTTCTTTCTTTCGTTTTTTTTCTTCTTCTTTTTTGTTTTTGGGGGGGGAGTAGTAGGGGTGGGGGTGGGGTGGGGTCGAAACATCTGTAACACCCCCCCCTCCCTTCAATGCACCTCTAGTTAAGTTGAACAAAATGTAATTATGAACAGGCTGTGTCACAGTCATTTCATCATGATAGAATATACTTCGAAAATTGTGTATACAAGGAGTTCATCATTACACGGATCCTATATTTACAATGTAGTGTCCATGATCATTATCAGTCTCATACCTTTGACGTTGAAAACAATTCAATCCTTCTTTTAAACACAATTAGACAAGCAAGGAGAAGCAACAGGCCCGTGAACTACATCCCTTATTATAATCTTGTCTTGTACATTGTTTCTATTCATTTTTTTGCGGTGCGCCCCGGTTCGCATATTGCCGTTTCGCATACTGCCGCTTCGCATAAAGCCGATTCACATACTGCCGCTTCGCATAAAAAGCTTTGTGGACATGGCATTTCGCATAAAACTCAGAAAGTTAGGGATAGGGTTAGGGATAGGGTTAGGGATATAGGGATAGATTAGGGATAGGGTTAGGGATAGTAAGAAAGTAACAGAAAGTCACGTATAGTGCATTAGAACCTGCAAGAGTGCATAATATGCGAAATGGCAAACCCGTTTATGCGAACTGCCAGGTTTTTTTTTGAAGAGACACTCGACTTGCGCCCGCGGCTCTGATCAAAGGATTATGCGAAACGGATTATGCGAACCGGTGGGCACCCATTTTTTGAGTAGGTCTAACTTGGAAACCCTAAAGGAATAAAATTTAGAATGTAAACAGAGATTTGCGCCGTGGTTATCCTTTTTAGTGCATCCCCCCCGTAGGGATACCGGGGGGGGTCTGAGTTTCCCCACCTTCTGGAAGTTCTGTGCTTGTGACTCCCTCTAATCTGTCACTATCTTTGACTATGCCTTTACCCTTTTACATACTGTCATCTAGCCTACTAACTTTACAACAACAATAATAATAATAATGAGGCAAATTAATATGGCCCCCATCCTACTGCCTTACCGGTCCATTCTCTTGCCTCCCCCCCAAAAAAAAACACCACCCTGACACTTTCAAAAAGATTTCCTCCAGACGAAGTCGGACCAGGGAGAATGTATGTGAAACTATATGTGGTCGGACTTACTGGGCCTATTTCTTAGTTAGGCACATAACGGCAGAATGATGCACCTGCGCTCATAATTGACAGGAAACTGTCTGAGCGATCGAAGAAGAAGAAGAGGATAACCTGCATTTGGAAAACATGTGCTGCGTGCATTTTGTGCGCTCCAAACAACACAGTAGCAACAAAGAAAGTGTCAAAATGATAGAAATTTGTCCCCCCACGCCGACCACTACCTCTGACAAACAAGAACTCTTTTTTTCTTCTTCTGTTTTTTTCTTCTTCTTTTGTTTGTCCGTTCCATCTTCTGGACCGTACAGTGGCATTGCTCCCACGCCGCTCGTTCTGGAGTCCCAACATGCAGCCACACCCCAGCTTTTCAGGTCGCAGAATCCGAAACAATAACTCTTATTTTTAAAAGAGAGAATATAAAGTTTATAAAGCTTGTAAGCCATTGGATAGATCTCTCTCTCTCTCTCTCTCTCTCTCTCTCTCTCGCTCTCTCCTCTCTCTCTCTCTCTCTCTCTCTCTCTCTCTCTCTCTCTCTCTCTCTCTCTCTCTCTCTCTGTCTCTCTCTCTCTCTCTCTCTCTCTCTCTCTCTCTCTCTCTCTCTCTCTCTCTCTCTCTCTCTCTCAGTTGTGCAATTTTTATTTCCCATTCTTTATGCTATATGTTAAATATTATTATATGTGGCGTGATATATGTGTATATTATATTTTTATATTGTAAACGCCTAGCGTGCTAAATGTTATAATAATAATAATAATAATAATAATTGAATCATATGCGAGTCACCCACTGTTTATTTGTTTTTGTTCTCATTCCCATCATGAAAGATGTAACAACAGTGACAACAACAACAACAAAATTCATGTAAAAACGCACTACATTAATGCACACAAAAAAGGTATACAATAGAAACAAACAATTTTAAAAAAAAACCACCAAACCATGTACATTAATTCACACTGCTTTACTACCAATATTTATTGTACAAGGAACACTCACAAAAACAGACAGGCATGACTTGTCACTTACATATAGTACATATCTATATTGTTAAAAACTCGGGACTTTACTGTTGTTGCAATGCCTCCGGGCATTGCAGCCAGTATTGTTCCCACCATCTTTGTATTTACAAATGTCCCATATGTGTCTATGACCGAGAGGACGTAAAACACCATTTTTCATTCATTCAGACAGGCATGACAGTTGAAGTAATGTCACAGTAATTCATATTATACATTTGTATCGTTAAAAATTCGGAACTTTCCTGGAGTTGCACTGCCTCCGGGCATTGCCTCCAGGATCGTTCCCACCATCTTTATATCTACTAATGTCCCATATGTGTCTGTTTCTGACCGAAAGACGTTAAACGGATTTTCACTCAGCTGAAGTAATGTTGTACTTAGTTAGTCTATTATAGTCCCGTCAACAGCTATGGTCATATCAGGACTGTCACCGCGTTAAGTTCGACCACGTATTACAAAACACTCATCAATGTATCTTACCAACTTCCAACAACATGTAAACAACAAAACATTATATAGTACAATTCATAACATGACACCTCCATCATTGTACACTATATATAGCATGTCATAATTCGGCCCACACAGGGCCTGCTGCCGAGGGAGGTATACATCGAACATCCTCGCGTCAACAACCCGCGGCATCAATCCACACGGGGTTTGGGAGGAGGGAAGGTGGAGGGGTCAGTTACCCGGGGGACCCTCCCAAGCTGGGGGAGCCGCCCCCGCCGCCGGGGGACATGCGGGACAAACTCGCGTCCACCACAAGCGACGGGATAATTTTTAAAAGATCCCAGCTGAGTATTCTATTGGAAACATCGAACCATTCCACAGTATATATCATAGATAAGTCCCTATAGGCAAATATGCACTGCAGAATGGTGCAAGACAGTTAGTCAACTCGGCCTCAAGCCCTGGTCATTAATTTTCGTCCTCGGGTTCACTTGTCTACCAGGAAAAACGTGCACGTGGCTCTATCTGTGTTAATGATAATTATTAGCGATAATATTTGGTTAATGTGATGTTGAGATGGTATTCTATACTGTTGTGTGAATGGCGTCGTTTGCACACTTGAACAATAACTTATAGGGCGAGGCCGAAACGGCCAGAAAAAGCGGGGCCGAAATGACACGAGGCCGACCTAACCGGTCACCCTGGCAAACTGACTCTACTTTCGGTATCTTGAATGAAAATCTGTTCAACGTCCTCCGGTCTGGAACAGACACACTAAGGACTAAAGATGATTGATTTACGCAAAGGAAACATAATAGATTGAAGGGAAAAATAAGACAACTTACAAAAGTTACAAACAGCACTACAATCTACTCGTTTCTCTTCTACTTTGGTCTCTTTTCGGTCTCCCATGTGTTTGTTTGCTGTGGAAGTAACTTCCCTTGATCATTGTCGCGCTAAATATAAAACTACCCTCAGTGGTCTTTTTAATTTGTCTTCTTTCTTTTAACGTTAAGTTAAAAATTTCTTTTTCTCTTTTAAAAATCAGCAATGAGAAGATATTATCTGATTTCTGCCCTTGATCTATGTTTCAACTAACAAACAAAAAAAAAGAAGAAAAAAAATAAAGAAGAAAAGCGACCGGAAAGGTCTAAGACTTCCTGCAGCTACTTCTTGATCTTCCGGTCTAAGTTTTGAAGGAACACTCACACCATTGTGATTGGTAGCCACGTGCGAGAGAGGCGTTTTCAAGTCAAGAACGTGTTCGTTGTCCAGATTCATTTGAAACTTTAGTAAGTTGATTTTTATATTTTGTTCATCTGTTTGAACTACGTATAAGCTTTTTCTTATACCATATTAAAAAGAGAGCTACGAACTTTGGTCTGTAAAAGTTTGGAGAAGCACATGGAATGATGGATTGATGGAAAACAAAGAAGAAAGAACACACGTGTTCGCGTGTTTGCTTCGTGCCAGTTCTCTTCTACTTTGCCATGCTTGGCTATGCTGTTAATGCATTTATTTTATTTATTTCATATATTTATTTTATTTTAATTTGGGGGGTAGTGGTGTCATGTTCAAACCACACGTTTTGGACCAGTTTTGGACAAGCTAAGAAAACAAGCTGTAAAGAGACAGAACAAGACAGGCTCATGAGTGGTAACTGTTATGTGGAACAGTGGGCAAAGGTGTAGGGCTAGTTTTTACAACCTATTAAATTTCATAGATATAAAAACAGACACACGCCAAAATGTGTTGGAGAGATCAGTCAGATACATACTTCCAACGCCTTGCCTTCTTTATCAGTCCACAGACTATGCACTTTTCTCATGGAATTTAAAGTTCCAATAAGCAAATTTTTTGAAAAAGTCCAACATAGACTAGAGCAGAGCTACAAAACTTGTCACTTGAGGCAGTGAGGGAGGTCAAAATGTTTCCAACCGAAACATCATTTTAAAGAGCAGCCTCAATTTGAATTTGGGGACATTTGTATGTGGGTCACAGCTACCCAGAAAAAAACAAGGGACTTAATCATGGTGCATCAGTGTATCTTTAATAAATAACTTGTTTTATTTTGCCTTGAACTGAAGTTGTGAGGGTGATCAAGTAATAGATGGGGTTGGGATTGGGATAGTGGTAGTATCATGACACAGGAAGAGCACAATGAGGTTTTGTTTTTTTAGACTGACACGGAAAGCCTTGAGTGCAAGAATAGTAAACGTTTCCTGAAATAAGTCTCATATGGCACAGAAAGTGATGCAAAATTGATGAAGAATGAACAAAGTAATTCATTTATCACAAATTATGTGCTTTTGCTTGTACATTATGATAGCATTATAAATGGATATTATATATCAATTTTTAAGAAAGCCAGTGATCATTGATATTATAAGACTAAACAAAAAACACAAACGCCCATCATATCATTTGTGGCAAATTTTCAAGTGAATTTCTCACTTTTCATCAGGCCATATCTATGGTTGTTCATGGATATATATGATATTTGTGTGTATTTATATGTAACAGATTTGATGAAAGATGGTATCCTCAGAGTCAGAGGCGTATGCTCAGCCATGCAGGAATTGTGCGTTCTGTATGGACAGGAGAAACCTTGAGCAGTTTGTTCATTCCAAGTGTGGAGAACATGGTCCGTCTGACGTAACCCTGTTCATTGGAGACTGGGTGAGTGTTTTATGCCAAAGACACTGTGCATTGTATGCATAATGTATATATTCCTTAGGCACAATAGATCCACAATCCACTGGTTCCATACATAAACCCCATTCAATTATATAAGAAATAAGCAGGTGGGATTGCAGATGAGTTTCCAGGTGTAATATATGCACACTCTTTATTTCTTACTTCTAGATTTATTTTTGTGGATTGTGGATGAGTTTCTGTTGGAAATTTTTGTCTATGTGCACATGCTCTTAAGCCTGAATAGGGCATTTGAGTGTTCATTCTCTATACAAGACTACTAATTTGCCTGCACTCGATCGTTCTGCCCAAGTTACGCTGACCTTTCTAATTCAACTCTCTGAATTCAACTCAGTGAATTTCAAGGTCATCCTCATGTGGCAAATGCCCTATTCAGGCGGTCTGATGCAGATTCAGGTAGTAGTCTGAGATCAATCCTCTCCCATAAGGAGTTACACTAGTCTTGAACTCATTACTCGGTTTAGAGCTGGAAATTACAGTTAAGGTAAAGGTTTCTGTCATCATTTTGCATGTAATGTGGATGTATTTCAACTACTATGTACCAGTTATGTCTTTTTTTAGTGTATGCCAATCATGAATTGTAAATAGCAAAAGAGGTGACCACTATTCTTTAGTGCTGGCCTGGAATATTTTATAGTTTTACGGTGGGAAAAGCCTTGCAAAGTTACATAGGATGCATTCTCGCTCTTTAGATCCAGAGAACGTTTGGTTTGTTGGCATTGATTCCCCAAATCCTTGCTTATAAAACCTACAGCGATTATGAGCCAGTTCAACTACAACAAGTGTCTCCTTGTTTGAGAGTTGTGATGGTGTGGGTAGGTTGGGGGTATATAACTAGACAACATATCCAGCATGGCAAAAATAAGAAGTGTTTTTTGTCATATTCTGGAAAAAAGATGATCAGATATAATGTCAACATCTTCTGTCCACATGCTTGAATTCTTTGAATGTGAAGAGGATAGCCACTCGGTTTAAAACTTGCCGTTTTTTTTTTTTATACTATAAGGTGATACTTTTTTTTCTCAGACTAACACCCCTGCGCCTTATAATGTGACTAATAATATAGTACGAATATATATGAAAAAAATCTGAATAAGGTGCACATTATAGCCCGAAAAATACTGTAAGGGCATGATCCTTCCATGCTGCTGCAATCTTAAACATATTTAATGAATAGATGAAAATCTCTATTGGAGAAGTTGAACATAGCGATAGACCAAAAAGGCAGTCAGACAGATGTTTCTGCCATCAGAACATCAGGGGATTATTTAACTCAAAAAGGATTAGAGTTATGTGCTAAAACTGTGATCAGTTTGTTGACTGTTAACTAATAACTTTTCATTTATGCCTTATGATACTGTTTATTGAAGAAGAAACTAGTTGCAGAGACAAACATTTTTTTATATGTTTAAGAATATCTTGTTGCTTTAAAAGAACTGCACCATTATCAGAAAGTATTGTAAATATGGGTCTTTGTTTAAATTACTGTAAAACTAATTAAATTAATTATGTTTCAGACGGTGAAGGCTCATTGGCATGTGTTGTTCAAGAGTTTTTACTTCAATGCCATGTACAACTGTGATATGAAAGAAGCAAGGACAGGTAAAACAAGAACATAATCTTAAAATGTTCTTTTACTATTTATTAACGCATTCTGCCCTATGCATCATCTCCCCAAAATTCCTAAGTATGTCTGTAATTTGTAATCCGATTTTGTTTGCAAAGTCTCATTTTATCAACTATTGGTCAGTATTACCCTGTGCTTCTGTTTTGTTGCCTTTGAGTTTGAATGTTCTATTATTTTTTATTTTTTTTCAATGTTCTATTCATGAGGTTTTTGTTTCTTTTTCCATTGGTTGTTTGCTGTTGTTGTTGTTTTCCTGCATGTCTTGAGATGTTGCTCCTTAAGAGCGGGGGAAAAGGCCTACCTAAAATAACAATAATAATAAAACGAAAAAAGAACAAGGGAAAAAAAAGAGAAAAGAAACCAGGAAAAAAGGAGGAAAGGAAGGAAAAAAGAAAAGAAAGGGTTAAAAATGAAGGCGGAAGTGGTGGTGTGTTGCATGATGAGTGAGCAAGATAGCGGAGAGCGGATGAATGATTGGGTGTGGTGTGAGAGTTACATTTTTGTTTTAATGTAAATTTATGTTTCATATTTTATTTAATATTTGTATTTTGATATATAATATCTCATCTTATTAATTTTTACATGCTGGAAGACAAGTTTCCATGTGCGTTGTACAATGCCAATGGACAATAAAGAATCTTATGACTTGATTCCTAACAGGTGAAGTGAAGTTGGTCCACACAAACACTGCCGCCTTGTTGTCAGCCATCATGTTTCTCTACACGGATGAGGTGCCACTATGCATGCAGTGTTTCCACTGTGTGGAGCAAGTCCTCGGTGTGGCTGACTACCTGTCTTGGGATAGTCTGGCCAACTCCGGCTGTGTGGATGTTGTCAACAGAATGCGCTTCCATCTGACCATCGAAAATTGTGTTAAGGTCAGTGACGCTGGATTTTTTAAATAGAAAAAAAAGGTAAACAAAAAGCACTGGCACAGTGTAGTCTCTGTCAAAAGATCTAGCTCACTTTCAGTTTGCTTTGAACACACTGCCACTTCCTCTGGATTACAGTGGAACCTCCCTTATAAGACCTTAAATAATCATCCAAACTGAGGTCTTATAAGGGAGGTAATTTTAATACTTACAAAGAAGAGCAATGTTTCAGAGAAGTAGGTCTAATGTGGGAGGGAGTCTTATAATGGGTGGTCTTATAAGGGAGGTTCCACTGTATTATTAATATTGCTGCACAGGATGCATGCTCAGTGAACGTGTGCTTCCATCCCACTGGTACATACCTGCTGAGCTAGTGTAGTAAAATGGGATTCAGCTTGTGTGTAAATTATTACAATGCCTTAATAACAATTTCACTGCATATGGTGGGTCTGGTTTTGGTTTTGTTGTTATTTTGAGTCAGTTTGTTGATTTTTTTTAGTTTGTTTACTTTTTCTTTTTTTGCATTTTTGTGTGTGCAGATAATGTAAACGATGCTTTTTGGTGGTGAAGAATGCTTGTTTTGTTGTTGTTGTTGTTCATTTGTTTGTTTCTAAGTTGTTGTTGTTGGTTTTTACAGGTAATGATACTGTCTGGTCAGATACTGTAGATGGTGAGGAATGTTAACTGTGTTCTATTTGTCACAGGTCTTGAAGCTGTCTGATCACTTAGACGCTGTAGACTGCTACAACGCAGCCTTATATTTTGTTTCTGGTCACTTGCCTGAGCTGATGAGGGGGGAGGGCCTACTGGATGTCCTTAGTGAGGACTTGTGCTGGCTTTTATCCAGGACCCCACCCTGTCCTATGTGAGGAGAGAGTACTTCTTCAACTTCATTGTCAGGTGGGGAAGCATGCTTGATTTTTTGTTGTTGTTAGGTCTTTCTCTTGTATGCACATGCATAAACACACTCGTGCAGATGCACACACATGGGGAGACACTCACACACACACACACACACACACACACACACACACACACACACACACACACACACACACACTTGCACACACACACACACACACACTGTTGTTTAAACTCCCGATCATGGAATTTGTTTGAAAGGGATTCTTTAGTAAATTATGTAACCTTTTTTAAACACACACATGTACACAAACATACTCCCAGGGTGCAGCAAGAAAATATTGTTTCATTATTTTACAGACTTAAGCTAACTACTTGTAGAACTAAATTTATTTAGAAAGTTTGTTTCTATGTGTATGTTGTACCGTTGATAACTGAACAACAGCACACATTCTATATTATTGCCCTTATTTCGAAACAGCCCTAACAGAATATACAAAAGATAAGTTCAAATATGTTCTCCAAAATGCCGTTTCTCCTTTAAATTGTGTGCAAAAGAAATCCAGTTGGCTCATTTCTATAAAAGAAAATCTTAGAATTTTTGCATGTTCATTTTGTAAGCTTTTGATTTTGGATACTTTTCCTTTTTAAAACTTAGTTCTTATTTAGCACACACCCTGCTGTTATGCACACATGTGTGTTGTGTTTGCATAGGTTTATGTAAGAAGACAATGTTGTTATGGAAACAGACAGTTGAATTCTGGGTATTAAATATGGAGCAACTCTAAAACCGTTGTCTGGACTGCTACAAGTGCGAATGAGCTTAGGGGCGCTTAGTAGAGTTAGACCGACCTAGAGTAGGGCCAGAACGAATACAAGAACACCACAATGTGCACCCCTTTCCCCCCAGCCTCCCCCCACCCACACAGAGGCTCAATCTCTCTATCCCCTGATCACATAAACTATTGTTGTGGTTTGGATAAAAATTGTAACCCTCATGTTTCTTCCAGATGGACAGAGAGAGACCTTGTAATTCGAAGGGAACATTTTCCAAGCTTCCTCGAGAATCTGGACATTCGCTTAGTCAGCTTACGCTTCCTGACTGACACTGTTCTGCATCACCCATTGGTGCTACAGTCAGACAGCTGTGTGGTAAGGGGTTTTCTTTGTCAAATTGTTGTGTGTTAAACTTAAAGGGTCCTTTATGTCATTCCATTGTGCAATTAAAGGGTTTTGTTTTTGTCCAACCAAGTTTGTCAAATTGTTGTGTGTTAAAGGGTCCTTTTTGTCAAACCATTGTGCAATTAAAGTTTGTTTTGTCCAACCAACTTTGTCAAATTGTTGTGTGTTAAAGGGTCCTTTTTGTCAAACCATTGTGCAATTAAAGGGATTTTTTGTCCAACCAACTTTGTCAAATTGTTGTGTGTTAAAGGGTCCTTTTTGTCAATCCATTGTGCAATTAAAGGTTTTTTTGTCCAACCAACTTTGTCAAATTGTTGTGTGTTAAAGGGTCCTTTTTGTCAAACCATTGTGCAATTAAAGGTGTTTTTTGTCCAACCAACTTTGTCAAATTGTTGTGTGTTAAAGGGTCCTTTTTGTCAAACCATTGTGCAATTAAAGGATTTTTTGTCCAACCAACTTTGTCAAATTGTTGTGTGTTAAAGGGCCCTTTTTGTCAAACCATTGTGCAATTAAATTTTGTTGTTGTCTAACCATTGTGGTTATTTGTCTTTCCATGTATGCTAACATTTTGGGCGGAAAGAAGTCTTGAACTTCATAACATAGAAAGAGTAAAGCTCACTGCTATTGCTTAAGTTCTTCAATATGAAATTGTGAATTGCCAGTTTTAAAGTTATTATGACAGTTCTTGTTAAGAAAAAAACCCTGTCTAAGCGAAATACTATATGTGTCACAAGTGTGACTTTATTTTATTTTGGAGAAGTATATGTGTGATTATAGTTTTGCGCGTGCGTGTATCAAATTGAGTCTTGGCAGCCTGTTTGTGGCTTGCGTGTGGGGGTCAGAGGCTTTTTGGCGGGAAAAGTTGAAGGGTAAGGCAGTGCGCGGTGGACCATGGTGGTGAAAGGTTGTGTATGTGTGTAGTGAAGTGAGTCTGTTTCTTTAAATAACTTTTATTCTGTTTAATTATTACCTAAGTTAGAATAATCACTTTTCTTTCTTTATTTTATTAAATCAGTTTTCTTTTAAGCGCGCGTTTGTTGATTTGTTTATTTTGTATACTTTGTTAATTTAAAAGTTATATTATCCAGTTCGTATTTTATGCTTCTGTTTTTATTCGTACTTATGAACTGATTCATTGGGTGATAGATTGCTCGGCCAACGCTCCTCAAAAAAACCCAGTCTTTCAGTGAGAATGTGACTATATGGTGATGCTGTTTCTTTATTTTACAGGTTCACTGCCAGCTAGCACAGAAAGCTGTTGCTGAGTTCACCCCGGAAGGCAGCAATGATGATGACAATGCAAACGGCAGCAGTGAGATGATAGACATAATCTTCGTGGCGGGACACTCCAGTGGCAGTAGCAGTGCTCAGACTAAAACTCTCCAAGCCCATTTCCCACTGCTAGATGAAACTACAAGACTGCCGGACCTTCCCTGCCCTGTGTCGGAGCCTCTGGTGACGGTGACGGTGACGGGCAAGGGAAAGGTGCTGGTGGTGAGCGCGGATCAGACCGACCAGAGCCAGCTGTCCGGGGAGATCCTGAG
This sequence comes from Phymorhynchus buccinoides, assembly GCA_017654935.2. NCBI lineage: Eukaryota > Metazoa > Mollusca > Gastropoda > Neogastropoda > Raphitomidae > Phymorhynchus > Phymorhynchus buccinoides. Next base: position 22,006 of record JAGGCT020001532.1, read on the forward strand.
CTACTGCCTCCAGGAAAGGACATGGTCACGGAGCAAGGTGAGAGAGAAAGGAACGAACAAATGAACGAACAAAATGTTATTAATGCAGGGTGATGAGATCATTACTCAGCTAAATACATTCTATACATTTTGCATTACATGTATAAATACATTTTATACTCAGCTCAGAGAAAGAAAGTTTTAAAACGAGAGAGATGTTGACACACACACACACACACACACACACACACACTAAGAGAAAAGGCTGTTCCATTCTAATTGAAAAATCAGATTTAACTAGTGCCTCACAAATTCCATTCTTGAGTTTCTCTTCTTCCATGCACCCCAATTGATGTATTAAGCGCGTGTATACGTGTGTGAGTTAGGTGCATCTGTGTGTCTTGTGTGCATGCTTACATCTTTACTTAATGATTATTATGATTATGTGTGTTTGTGTCTCTCTCTCTCTCTCTCTCTCTCTCTCTCTCTCTCTCTCTCTCTCTCTCTCTCTCTCTCTCTCTCTCTCTCTCTCTCTCTCTCTCTCTCTCTCTTGTTATTTCTGTCTCTCTCCTCTCTCTCTTTCTCCCCACTCTCTCTCCTCTCTCCCACTCTCCCTCAGTCTTTGCCTGTTTGTCTGTCTGTCTCTATGTGTATGAGGGGGGGTGGGGGTGTAACGGGGGTGCTTGCTGTCTGCGTGTGCTTGAGTTTTGCGTGAATCTGATATTTTAATATTGGAACTATGATCTTTTATTACATACTCTTCAACGTTTTACGTGCCACCACACACACATTTCCATTTTATTGGATGAATAAATATTGTGATTGAATTGCAATTAGCAGGAAGCTGACCTTGAGCTTTCCCCTTTGGTAGGATATACAGGAGTGTTCTAAATTCAGCAAATAACTGCGGGATAGGAAATGGGGACTGAATACATGTCTGTTGCTTGGCGACATTTTCATGTTCATGAATTTTCTGCTGCTAAGTTCGGTCTGGCAAATAGGAAAGACAGGCCCACATATTACATGGCAATGTAGTAATAACAAAGCTTATAATCTTTTAGAGGGTGAGGGTGGAGGGTTAAGCAGTGTCACCCCCTCCCATTTCCCAAATATTTTTGTTGTAGATTTAAGTTTCGTTTGTAACTGTCCTTCTAAAAAAAATTAATTTGATGTTTTGCTTATGGATTTCAGTTTCAATTTCAGTCCCTCCCTAAAACGTTGTTTTGTCTGTGGATTTCAGTTTAAAATGAATTGGCCAGCCAATTTTTATGACTACAAGTTCCTCAGCCTCCTGACCTGCTGTGGGCGCGTGTTTGCTGTGGCCCTTCGCAAGGATCGTCATGGAAGATTTGGAACATGTCAAGACAAAAGTATCTCAGAAAATGTGGTCTACCTACTAGAACAGGTCACCACAAAGAGTGAGTGCTTTTGAGTTCAGTGCACGCATATAATGTGTAAATGCGTTTCCTATATGTGACCCAGCACCACGAAAGGGACATTAAGTCGCTGGGCTAGTTTCTCACAACAGGCTTGCAAAGTCAAAAATTTAATTTTAAAAAATATCAATTTTGAGTTATGGGTATGTTTGTGTTCTCTAACATCTTATCTTTCATATTTATAAAGGACAATCTTTAATATGGTTTACAAATGGTCTTACAAGTATTTTAAAGCGAGTAGGTCAATGCATTTTCTTCAGCTAGGCTAGACTTTAGACAGTGTTTTCTCAAAATGGCCGACACTCACCCTACTGACATTAAATGCTACAAGAATGGTCCTTGTATTATTAGAAAGAGAATGGTCTGAAGTTTTCAAATGTATAATTTTCAAATGTATAGTTTTCAAATGTATAATTTTGTCAGAATGGTCAGTTTAACACTTTAATTAATGTCCTTTTCTTGGTGCTGGATCACTATGTGTTTGTCTGTGTGATTAATCCTACATTTGCATGTTCTTCTTCTCTTCTTCCGCTAATGTCCACCTGCTGTGTACCTGCAATTTATAATGTGTATGCATTGCGGATCTAGATAAAGATGTGCTGCACAGGATAAGATATGATGGGAAAAGTTTGAGATAAATAGTCTAACACACACACAGGCTGTTATTCCCTTTAGCAATGTACTCCTGCTCTTGTATAAATAGGTTTATGTTGAGTAAATGTAGAAAATAGTTATCAATATACAAGGAGACGTATATTACGGTATTTGATAATGCATGAGACATAATGGAATTTCTTCATAAAGTGAGATTTTGTTTTACAATCAAAAGATAAGATCCCTAATAGAAAATGAAATTTTAAATGTTTTTGTTTAGTTTTATTTACACACATTTAAAAGTTTGATATCCCCAGACATGCCATTTGCAAAAATGTGATATATAATTGAAAGTTTGGGGTCTTTGTTTTTGTTGGCTTGCTTTAAAAAAAAAGAGAAAACAGACTTAGAAATCATTAAAAAAAATTCATTTTATGCTTCACACAAAAATATTAGAACACCTAAAAGTAGAAATAAATTTGCCCTAAATGGAAATTTGATATTTTGATTTTTGATATTGCTTTGCGACTTAGTGGATATGTAGGGATATCATATGTAGCATCATACCAGTATTTGTGCCTAAGCAAGAAACTCAATCTTTTTGTTAGGGTTGTTGACTGTATTATTATTAAGTCTGCTAATCTACACCATTCTGTTTTACTGTTCCAGCGTCCTGTTAATTTGCATTGAAGGCCAAACTGAATATGTGGCGCACATCAGATTCCTGCCTGTTCATTGGTCAGGGAAGCAAGGTACTGCACATAAGCAGTAAAAATCTGGTCACCGGAGACATCCGCATGATTCACTTTGACACAGAGACGTCACAGACAGTAGAAAGTCCTGTGACTGAATTCTTGAATCGGTGTGGTTATTACAGCAGGAGTAAACCAGACCGCATCTGTAACTTGTGTTCGCCCCAAGAGAAAGACTACGGCCCTTCCACCGCCATGTTGAATGAGACTGGGGTCACCAACCTGCGCTTTTTT